>APFE031641359.1:150790-182722 GCA_000404065.3 Pinus taeda
ACAGAGGTTCAACTTGGGCAATTTCATGACACAACAATCTTATTTGTGTTATTAATGCCTTGTTAATCTGTATTGCCTCTGCTCTGAACTCGGCAGGCTGGGGAAGACTCTTGAACTTCTCTACTTGAGCTGATAATTGAGCAATTTGCTCATCTTTTGTCTTTGACATCTGTTCATCCATTGCTTTCAACTTTGATAATGCCTCCAATAATTCTTTATGTCTCTGAATCGCTCCCGAATTGGCCCTCTGTTTCTCTTCATGCAACTGTTTGTTGAGCTGGTTATTTAACTGTTGTTGCGTGGACAGTTGTTGTTGTAGTTGTTCTGTCTTCTATTGTTCCTCCGATAACTATGTTTGTAGTGAAGCGATCACTTGATCCTTTTCTTTCAACAAATTGCTTACCTCCGATGCCTTATCCATGGTGGCTGCCGAATAGGCACCAGCATATTGGGATAACTTTGTCAGGTCATCGGAGGGGTCGAATTCTTCCTTCCACACCACATTGGTTGTTACTGTTTGTTCAGGGAACAGAGAAGGTTGATCAATCCTTCTTCTTTTCCGCTGTCACTTTATTACAGCCCTGTGTTTTGGGCTATAGAAAACATCCAGTGGAGGAATGTCCTCCACCTGCAAAATAATTTTATCTGAAGGATCCTTGGGAATTATTTCTACTACTGTAGTCGGGGGTAGACCGCTGGTTCCTTTGCTTGGAACCTCCTTTGATGTTGTATCCTGTGTATCGGCCGCTTTGGATGTATCAGCATCCATTAAGCTCTCAAGATTGCTTATAATTGAATTAAATTTTTGCCATTCCTGGAGCAATCTTGGGTCAATTTGAGTGTCGACACTCATCTCCTTGCTGCTCTGCTCCTGCTGCTTTTTCTGTTCCTCCTCCCGTATTCTCTCCTGTTCTTTCTTTTTTGCTTCCTCTCTGTCTTTCCTCTGTCTTTCCTCTTGTTCTTTCCTCTTTTCCTCTTCCTGTTCTAATCTCCGGAGTTCTTCCTGCTCTCTTCTTTGGACTTCTTCAAAAATTTCGGATGTAGCAGGAGGTTCGCTGGTAAGCTGCTGCTCAGGCTCGCTTGATTGTATCATCAGGGCAGTGGCTAACAAATCTAGAGGCAGAGTTTGCAACCTCTACTCTCTAAGTCTATTAAATTCTACTAGCCCGTCATCATGGTATCTCACTCTAGCTAGCTGCTGCACCTGAAATATTGACTTGGCTGAGGAGAATAGGTCATCAAACTCATCTTCCTTATGTTCAAATTTAGTGAGTTTGGCCTGGTCTAGAACATTATAGACGACTTTCTTCGGGTCGAAACATCTATTAGGCAGAGTGGCGAGACTTAGGATGTTAATCTTTTCTGCCTCTTTCTCTGCATGTTTATAATCATGCAGAGTATAGACGCCACACCTTAGAGGAAAAGGAGGCCAAACTTGCTTTTTTGAATTTCTGAGAGTCTTTGTAGCTGATGCGGTTGTAAACTGATATGCTATCTCTCGAGCTAATAATTTGTCTGGTATATACAAGGGGAGGATATGATGCCTGGCCTGACTGCCGAAAACTCTTACATAAGTGAATTTTTTTTCTCCAAACCAGGTTCCTAAGGCTGTCAAGTCAATCTCTGCCTGAGAGGAGATCTTAGGGGCAGGTCTATCAAAAATTGCATAGTAAATAGGTAGCATGAATCCATTGCAGACTTGATATAAGTGATGTTTATAATGAGCTTTCCATAATTTCTGGTGGTAGATATGAATAGGCATAGGGTCCTGTGGAGTCCATCTCCACCCTAACACAGGAAACTCAGAATTAAAACAGAGGGTGTCCAAAATTGTTAAACACACATGGACAGTAAGAGATATATGAAAGATAAAACATGCAATACAATTTTATTGACAAATGATATACATTTATAGTACATTATGTGACCGTTGGGATTCACATCCAAAGGTCTCTTGGACTCCTTTTGTCCATTCGGCTTCCACACTAACCCATTGAGGATTAGGTGTCCAACATTCCCCCCCTTAATCCGAAGGGTTATGTATGAGTCCAGGAAGAGAGCTGTAATACAAAATGTACAAAAATGCGTGGCAGCACTAGGCTGAATGTGCTCTCTAAAATGTTGGTAGTAAAAAAGGGCAGTGGTTTAAGGATAACCACCAACACTGGAACGCTTAGTGCAGTTCCCGGAACTCTTCCAAAACTCGCAAGAAGCTGTAAGTCTTCTGCTAGAGGAAGTGATCCTATTGTTTTAAAGAGGGAAACCTTCAACCATAAAAGGGAGGCCTCACCCTGCATAAAAGGTAAAACTTCAACCTGAAAAGGGAAGTCTCAACCTGTGATGGTTTAAGGATGACCAACAACTCTGGAATGCTTAATGCAATTCCTGGAACTCTTCCAAAACTGGCAAGACACTGAAGTCTTCTGCTAGAGGAAGTGCTCCTTTTATTTTTGAAGAGGGAAACCTTAAACCATGAAAGGGAGGTCTCACCCCGCATAAAAGGTAAAACTTCAACCTGAAAAGGGAAGTCTCAACCTGTGATGGTTTAAGGATGACCAACAACTCTGGAATACTTAATGCAATTCCTGGAACTCTTCCAAATCTGGCAAGAAGCTGATGTTTTCTGCTAGAGGAAGTGTTCTCAATTTTTTTCTTGGAATTCTTCCAAAGCTGGCAAGAAGTTGAAGTCTTCTGCTAGAGGAAGTGTCCCAGATTGCCAACTAAAGGCATGTTCACGGGCATATTTGTCTCTAGATACAACTTTGAAACTGGTGTGGCAAGTTGTGGCTCAGGCTCGCTTGATGTGGCTTTGAAGCTTATCGATGACCATCATTTCCCCCCGTGTCAGATACAAGGTGAGAGGATGGAGAAAACTCAGCTGCAAGACTTTTCAATACTCTTGAACAAGTTTGGACATGTGTTTGGAATATCTTCTTGGCTGTTGATGCCCATTTCCAAGAAGCGATCCATCCTAGATGAATATTTGTTCTTGTAGGATGATTGTTTCTGAAGAATCTGTGTGAAGAATGACTGGTTTTATGACAGTGCTTACATGGATGAAGATCAAAACAATGATCTTTCAGATGGCCAACTCAGTCATCGTGTTGGCATTTCACGATCTGTTGTTGTTGTTGCCGTGGAAGAGGGGCAGAGTCTGGAACAACTGGTGGTGAACTGTCATGAATGAATCCAACACTTCTGAAACCGAATGGGTTTTGAGTAGTCTGGGATATGAAAGGACAAGTCCTTGTCATAATCAAGACCAGTGTTGTGCTTGTTGTGGACAAGTTGTTCCCAAGGTCTGATGATGGGCTTGGGAAGTGCAGACTGAGTTTCTGCATCTGCATGTACAACTGCTGCTTTATCTGAATGAACTGTAACATTATTGTCTTGCTTTTTATGGGAGTCTGTTTCAATCTTCCGAACAGAAACAGGTTCAGAATGATGACTCCTCTGTTTTAATTCTTCTTACTGTAGCTTTGTCTCAAGCTGCAAAAAATCAATATTCTCCTGTGCATTTTGTAGACATATTTTAATATTGAATAGAGAGTTTTTGTTGATCTTAACCATCTCATCAATAGTGGAATGTATCAGAGTATTTAACAACTCTAATGCCTTATCAAGTCTGGTCATTTTCTTCATTATCTGATACGTTAAAGAAACTAATCACAACTATCAACCAGTGAAGAAGAAGCAACAATCACTCACAATTCAATGTCACTGCAATATCCTTTATAAATGTCAGAAAATGATCACAGTGCAACATAAAAGATTACAATCAGCTCAGCAAACTCTTTATGCAGTAGTGGAATCAAGAAATCAATGCACTATAATGAGTTTTAAATACAATGCTACACTGGAGCAGAAACAACTGCAAACTTGCTTGGATCCTTCAAATACTCGTTCACTTTTCAATGTATATCAACACTTCAGTATCAGCTAGTGAGAAGAATATACAGCCACACAAACAACCTCTCTCACCATTAGTGCGCATAACTTTAAATCACATGAGTCTTGACATTAGAACAAAGTGCAAAACTCAAGATGAATCTAGAAAATCTTTTTGAAAAAGTATTTACATGATCAAAAAACTAATTCCTCGGGCCTGTCAAGTATTAACAAGAAAATATTGTTCTGCTTAGTAAGCTGCATGTTTCAAGCCGATTTACCAAAAATCAAAATACTTGTAACTGAACCACTACTAAACCACAACTCGGTATAAATGAAAAAGTCCTTTCCACTTGCACATTATCATCTACATTAGCTTCTTTGATTCTTCAAATCCTGGGAACGTTGCATATCATATGCAACCCATCAATAGTACACAGCAATATCCTTATAAATGTGCAGGTGAATAATTTTGACAACTAATCTATTCTACGTTGAAAGGGGCGGGCAGCGCACTGCAACAGAACTTTGACCCAAAAAAAACCCAAACAGACATTCTAATTAACGTCGTACTAATTATTGTATGAGAAAACTAGATCCATTGACTACCATTATTTTACCATGGAACCTTTGAGGTTGATCTGCTCATTCTGAGAAAGCGTATTGTTGTTGAAATCAGAAATGATCTCTGCAAGTTCTGGCACGTATTTACCAGTTATGTTGTCGCCAAGCTTTTGGTAATCTGATGATGTGTTAGAATAAGAAAACCCTACTCCAACAGGCGATTCTACAAATAATAAGTTGGACTCATTGTTCCAGGCGTATTCATTCAAGGAAAGCGTAGCACCGAAAGGGTCCACAAGGAAAGGTCCTATTTCCTGCATTGCTCCATATCCCACAGAAGAACACCCAGGACCTGAAAAGAATATCGCCAAATGTTCGGACTATGTCAAATTTATATATCACTACGAGAAATAAGGTTGGACTCTTAAATGCAAGCAGATAGGGGCTCATGGCTGAGTTGCATACTAGTTTATGTATATTGTATGCCCGTGATTCTTACAGAGACAAAACCCCAGCAGGGAAAAAATGAAGCCGCAATTTAAATACTGTTCCAACCACACGGTGCTGAACTATTCAAATAGCGTTCATTCCACAGTTCACAATACTCAAAAAGGCGTTAATATCATTCAAGCTAAATGCACCAAACTCAACACGAAACTGAATTGAGCAATAATTTAATACTGCGCATTTTAAAACAGCACCATTAAAAACTTCATTTGAGTTTATATCCGCTGCACCAACTTAGACTGTTCAATCCAATGGTAAGACAACAGAATGTTTAGGGAGTGGGCTTTGTTCGAATGAAACCATAGGTGGCGCATATGCGCATATCATGAATATGCACCCAAAAACTTTAATGCAGAGGTATATTTACAGTCAGACGGAGAAAAATGTCCTGTATATCCAATGAAGATTTCTTCTTGCGCGATTCTTCTAGCACTGGAATCAGTCTTTCTCGGAATAGTAATGACAGTTCTGACACGCAGGAAGGCCGCAGGAAGGCAAGGTGCTCAGTAGTGTCAAGTATGCATGGGACGTTACAGGTAATGAAGACCAGGCCAGCGTTATTCAAGGCAGCTGAGACATAAGTAATGAAGACTACATCAGCGCTATTCAAGACAGCTCAGTGACAGGTAATGAAGACCACGCTGATATAAAACATTTGAATTTGCAGATCTAGCACGCCAATTTTACTATTTCAGGATTATGGGTAGAGGTGCAGGACTGACATGCACATAAAAGGCCACAAAAAAACAAGCGGCTTTGATACCATGTTAAACACACATGCGGAGCGAGAACAATAAGAAAGATAAAACATGCAATACAATTTTTATTAACACTTGATATACATTTATAGTACAATGTGTGACTCTTGGGTTTCACATCCCAAGGCCCCTTGGACTACTTAGTCTATTCAGTTTCCACACTAACCCATTTAGGATTAGGTGTCCAACAAAATCAATCCTTGTCATACTATCTATCCTTTGTTAACTTTGGTAAAACCATAATATTCAAGGTTCAATATGAAACCCTCTCTTAGTTAGGGTTTTTTGATAAAATATACAACATATAATGAAATCCTAATCTCTTGATGTTTAAGATTTGTTGATATAAAACCCTAGTTTTTTGGGGTTCATTGTTGTTGTCTAGGTTTTATGATGAAACCCTAAATATTTAGGGTTTGATGACAAAACCCTTGTAATTTTTAAACCTAGGAATGAAATGCTAGGCGTATATGCTTCCATATGATTGAAACCCTAACTTGGTTGAGTTGTTACATATCTTTGATAATTATATATAAGGTTTACATCAAAAACCTAATAGAAATTGATATAAGTCTCTTAGGAATGATAATGAAACCCTAGAAGTAATAATGCTTTCACTATGATTGAAATAAATTATTGATATCTAAAGTTTAGTTTTGATGATGGAATATAGGGTTTGCGACAAAAAACCTAGCAAAGGTTGTTGAGAGAAGTCTAGGATATGAAAATGTAACCCTAGTCGATTGCTTCTCTTTTTTCTATCTAATTTTAGAATTTGATATTTAGAGTTCAAAGTTTTTTTGGTAACCCTAGATGCTCTCTCTATTATAATTTGATAATCTTCGTCTGACTTTTCATCCTCCTATATATTTCTTCTTGGTTGTACTTGTTGATGAATATTTGCAGGTACATAGTCTTCAAGAAATGGAAGATGCTTACCACATACTTGATGAAATGATGATGATGTTGAGAATGATGAAAATAGGGAGTTGTAAGAATCTTGATAGCATTGAAGTGTGCATTGATGATTAATAGATGACCTTGTTTCCATGTGAGAATGAATGATGTTCCAAAAGGTTGAAAGTTATCTAATGATATGATGATAAAGCGTGTGCAGCTAAGTTGTTGATGGATTTATCCCCTAGTAGAGAAGAAGCTCATATAAAGAAACTGTATAACTCCCCAGTTAAGAGGGAGGGAATATTGTAACAGCTATAGTAAAGACCCTGGATAAAGAGTGAGATCAAAGAAAGGCTAAAGCACTAGAGATGGTAATCCATGAGTTGTATTCATGATTAATAAATTTGTGATTGATGAAGTTGTGAACAAGGATTGGATGTTTTGGAAAAGTGTTGAGGTTGAGTTTGGTGTTTTTGGAGAAGTTGAAGAAGAAAATTTTTGTGAAAATATGATGGCCTTAGTAACATCAGAATAGTTGAAGACCCCAAAGTTTTTTGCTAGCATACAAGAACATATAAAATAGAAGTTTGATATTGGTTCGGCTCGTGAAGCTATTGTATGTGCCAAAGAAAGAACAAGTAGTAGATGTGTTGATGAATATCTTCCCAACAAGAAGTTAGTTTATTTTAGGAGCATACTCAGATTGGTGGATATCACTAATTTGGTTGAGAGGAGAGATGAAGTACCATAAAAGTACCTGTATGATGGTACTTGGGAGGATAACATGGCCTAGTTAATATTGAGATATCAGTTGGCGTCTAGATCCCAGAGGGAGGTTATCGTGTGGAGCTCAGGTGTAGTATTGATACCTGGATCCCTATAAGGGTTGGTGTCAAGGCATGGAGAACTAGATGGTATCCATATCTTGTTGGATGGATACCATTGTTGTAGCTTGATGGTACTTATAGTGGAAATTTCCTAGATGACACCTTAGTCTGTGTTGGGAGGATACCTTGGCAATGATGGTATCCCAAGCATTACGTATGTTATTGTACTCTTTTTAAGAACATTTCAAATTGAGATCAACCTAGTACCAGTTCAACAATTATGAATATGTCCCTAGTTAAGAGGGAGTATTGAGAAAATGTAACTAGTATCAATCTTCATAACTGTATTTCGGTCATGATGTAATATATTTGTCAAAAGAAAGAAAAATGAAAATTTATTTATAAACATGGGTTTCATGCTTTATATATTTTTGTTTCTAGTTCAAGCCTCCATTGAAGGCTTATAGGGTTGATTCATAATTTATTGTCGATGTCAATACCCTTCTTGGGCTCTCTACGTCAAAGAAAGAAAAATAAATGTGTATCAAAATGTATCTATTTCCTCCTCCTCCAAGTCATCTTCCTCATCAAGCAACTCAACTTCCTCACCAAGAAAGTTAGCTCCATTAAAGATGATTTGACCCCACAAAAGGTTATATATAAGCAGAGATTTCGACTTAGTATGACATCAATATCGTGAAGTAATTCAATCTAAAATTTAAGGAAGATGTTGGAATACTTCCACCCAGATAATAATTAAAATCGATGCCGAGCTATTCCAACTCAAGCAGGCGACCAAAGTCTGCTGGTATGGTCCCATTGAAGTTGTACTAATCACTTCAAGTCTAGAATATTGTACTCGTTTGGAGAAGTATTGAAAACTGGAAAAGGGACCAAATATATTTCCAAAAGTAGTACAAGATTATCATTAAATCTTTATCTATAACAATGAAAGAAGATGTCTATTTGAAGACTTGTAGTAGCATCTACAGAATCACCCTAACCATAAATCAAGGATTAAATCAACTTTAAGATTGGAACAAATACCTTGTTAAACACACATGGGGAGCGAGAAAGATGTAAAAGATAAAACATGCAATTCAATTTTTATTCACAAATGATACACATTTATAGTACATGTGGTGACCGTTGGGATTCACATCCCAAGGTCCCTTGGACTGCTTAGTCTCTTTAGCTTCCACACTAACCCATCTAGGATTAGGTGTCCAACATTCCCCCCCTTAATCCGAAGGGTTATGTATGAGTCCAAGAAGAGAGCTGTAATACAAAATGTGCAAAAATGCATGGCAACACTAGGCTGAATGTGCTCTATGAAATGTTGGTATAAAGGGCAGTGGTTTAAGGATGGCCACCAACACTTGGAACGCTTAGTGCAGTTCCTAGAACTCTTCCAAAACTGGCAAGAAGCTGGAGTCTTCTGCTAGAGGAAGTGATCCTATTGTTTTAAAGAGGAAAACCTTCAACCTATAAAGGGAGGTCTCACCCCGCATAAAGGTAAAACTTCAACCTGAAAAGGGAAGTCTCAACCTATGATGGTTTAAGGATGACCAACAACTCTAGAATGCTTAACGCAATTCCTGGAACTCTTCCAAAACTGGCAAGAAGCTGGAGTCTTCTGCTAGAGGAAGTGTTCTCAATTTTGTTCCCGGAACTCTTTCAAAACTGGCAAGACACTGAATTCTTCTGCTAGAGGAAGTGTCCCAGATTGCCAACTGAAGGCATGTTCAGGCATCTTTGTCTCTGGCTACAACTCTCAAACTGGTGTGGTAGGTTGTGGGTCAGGCTCGCTTGATGTGGCTTTGAAGCTTGTAGATGACCATCATTCCCCCCCTGTCAGATACAAGGTGAGAAGATGGAGAAAATTCAACTGCAAGACTGTTCAATATTCTGGAACAAGTTCTGACATGTGTTTGGAATATCTTCTTGGCTGTTGATGCCCATTGCCAAGAAGCGATCCATCCTAGATGAATCTTTGTTCTTGCAGGATGTTTGTTGCTGAAGCATCTGTGTGAAGAATGGCTAGTTTTATGGCAGTGCTTACATGGATGAAGATCAAAACAGTGATCTTTCAGATGGCCAACTCGATCACAGTGTTGGCATTTCACGATCTGTTGTTGTTGTTACTGTGGAAGAGGAGTAGAGTCTGGAATAGCTGGAGCTGAACTGTCATGAGGAGCAGGTGAACTGTCATGAATGAATCCAGCACTCTAAAACTGAATGGGCTTGGTATAGTCTGGAATATGAAAGGACAAGTCCTTGTCATATCCAAGACCGGTTCTGTGCTTGTTGTGGACAAGCTTCTCCCAAGGTCTGATGATGGGCTTGGGAAGTGCAGATTGAGTTTCTGCATCTGCATGTACAACTGCTGCTTTATTTGAATGAACAAGAGCATTATTGTCTTGCTGTTTATGGGAGTCTATTTCAGTCTTATGAACAGAAACAGGTTCAGAATGATGACTCCATTGCTGTAGTTCTTCTTGCTGTAGCTGAGTTTCAAGCTGCAAAAAAACAATTTTCTCTTGTGCATTTTATAGGCAGACTTGAATGTCTATGAGAGAAACTTTGCTGACTTTTAATGTATCATGATCAGTAGAATGCATCAAATTTTTCAAGAATTCTAATACTTCAGTAATTTTAACCATATTCTCCATTGTCAAAATTACACCTTTTAAAAACTGGTCATAACTATGAACAAATGAATAAGCAGCACCCACTCACAATACTTATGTCAAGAATCTTTTATTTATCGCTAGAAATTTAGACCAAGAGAAAAGTCAAAGATTAAAATCTTGTGAAAATCCCTTAGTTGCAGCAACCGGGGTATCGCGAACGAAGACAGAGATTCCAAAGAAGGACGACGCACATCCGAATGTCGGATCGCGAAGTCGCACTGTTCTGCCTGTTCAGCAATCTAGGAGACGTGTTCCTCTTTCCAATTTGACAAATCAGGCCTCCAAGGAATTCAATCTGATATTTTATTACCCAGAAATTTGTATACAGTTGATATACATATGACCCCACAACACTATAGAAAACAAGTTCTGCAAAATACACAGTGCCTTACTATTTAACAGCAGAAAAAGATACAAGGAAAATATAAAATTGGACCCTGGTCTATTAGCTCAGTTCTTAAATACTTCCTTTTATAATTTGTGCAACTCCAACTCCTTTCCTTTACTCAGTTACTTCATTCGATGCTCAATACTGGCATATAATATTCTTATGTTGATATTGTTCTTCTCCTCAGCAAGAAGCTCATCAAGAGATAGTATCCTCCGATATTACTCCTGAGAAATAGACAGTCAGTGGCAGTCCACATACACAGCTCAGTCACAGAAGAAAACTCGCACTAGGGTAGTGTATAGGCTGTAGACATACCTCGATTTACTTAGCAGAAAAACCACGTGGTACTCAGGTACAAACTTGGTTTGTCACAGCCATATGGACTTGTCCTGTAAAATCCACTCCTTAAGAATACCTCTGTTCTACAATATATTTCCGAGTTTTATGGGTCTAGTCTTTTTGGGATTCTGGCATATGAGTGGCAAGGTGTCTTCCTGAATTTTTGACCCGCTCCAAGGGAACTTCCAGCAGTGCAATCTCCAGGTGGCCGAAACCAACGATAATGCGTGTTATCTCCACTGATATGGTCTCCAAATTAACACTGCAAACACACAAAGCCAGCAAGGATATATGTGGAGCCTTAGACTGATATGCAGGGTCTCTTCATGTCCACTTCTTGATCCTAACTTGACCCATGGAGATGAATAACCTTTCCTCAGTGGCCACACTCAAGCACTGAATGGTACACGGCCCAGGCAAACAACAGTAGTGGCCCGTTGTAAAGAGGTAATGCGCAGCTCCAGGACAGTGTCTGGAAAACAGGTGGATACTCGGCCTCCAGATGCGTTGCTCCTTTTTCAATAGAGTACTTGGCCTCCACGGGATAGTTATTGGCCACAGCCTTCTTCCGCCAAAATTATGGTTCGCCTCAGTAAAATAATTAGGCCTCAAGATACATTCGATCACCCAGATTTATGAATTATGTTATGTATGAAGGAGAGCTGTTGATTAAGCTCGTTCCAGATGACTCTGCAGGCACAATTACTGCCTTTTTTTATGTCTTCTGAGGGGACACTGCACGATGAATTCGATTTCGAATTCTTGGGAAATGCTTCGGGTGAGCCTTACATTGTGCAGACGAATATCTACTCCAACCGCACATTCAACTTGCGTATCTCCTTCCGAGAGGAAGCCACTTCCCACCTTAACGGCCGAAGGTGAAACGCGGATCAAATTGAAGCCGACAACACTGCAAATCCTTCCAAGAAGTTTGTGGGCCGATCACAGCCACCGCAATTAATAAAATTCCAGCCGATCGCACGCCTAAACCCTTGTTTCTTGCGGATCCTGACAAATAAATGCAAATGAAAATGCAAAGGAAGTCATTCCATTCCAATCCCGACTCGTTTGGAACAAACTATCTTTTCCAACCCAAGCGAACAGCGAGACAGAAATCAATAGTGTAGAATAATAGGGAGATTAAAGTGGTCACATGCACGAGTTACAGACACTCACGGTCAATGCCTGTGATCTTGCCATATGATCGGGGGCTTAATGTCAGTCGTCCCCACCAAATATTAAAACACCGCTTGACATGCTTACTACAGCTCTGATTCAATACAAAACAATGTTAAAACAGCGTTCCACGATTATGAAAATAGCGTTTTGATATCACTCCCGTGTTCCATGTGATATCAACACTAGAAATTGTGCTGCGCTTCCGGGCTCTACGTTTGGGTTTTTTTCGGCAGCCAAGAGACCCCTTTCTATCCAAGTGCGTACGGGAGAAACATCCCTTAAAGCATTACTGGGGCTCTGAAACTAAAGATTGAGTTCATTTTCTGATCTAGGCGGGGCAGATCCGAGGAGGACCGGCGGCCCTTTTGGTTTATTTGTTTAAGAAAGATGGGAAGAGGCAAATTCAAGGGCAAGCCCACAGGGCGCAGGCACTTCTCAACAGTTGAAGAAATACGTCCAGGGAATTCTGCCAAACCTCGTGGCTTAAGGCAAGAAGAAGAGCCGAACGAAAAGAAGGAGGTCGTTGTAAACGCTGAAGAGCAGCGCGTTATGGACAGAGGTGTCAGGCTGGTCAGGAAATATGAAACAGTTTGGGGTCTGAGCGTATGCAAAAATCATAAATAGAATATGTCAGCGCAGCATTTCATTAATGTCAGAACAGGTGACAGACCAGCGTTTAGTAATGAGGTGCAGCGCATGTGTGGCAGAGGCAGCGTACTGTATGGAGCAGGTAATGGAATATGGAGCAGATGTAATGATGCTCTTTTTCCTTTTAAATGTTTATGACGGTCAGAGGTATTCAGAAGAACAGGGAGGCAGATTTAAATAGGCCAGCACTATTCAAGGCAACTACACAGGCCACACATCATGGCTCTGATACCATGTTAAACACACATGGTGAGCGAAAACAATAAGAAAGATAAATCATGCAGTACATTTTTTTATTCACAAATGATGTATATTTATGGTACATTATGTGACCGTTGGGATTCACATCCCAAGGTCTCTTGGACTGCTTTGTCCATTCGGCTTCCACACTAACCATTTAGGATTAGGTGTCCAACAGTGGCTCCAATAATGGATGTGCCAAATAAGGTGGCTTGGTCCTATATTATGTGCTAAAATGGTGAGATACCAGACATTCCTCCCAGTAATGGTGGGAGATCTTGTAGGTGCCTAGAGTGACGAGTAATCCTTGGGTCCCTTATGGTTTCGTAGTAAGTTTGCGGGAAATATGGTGAGGGGAATTTTCTTTAGGAAAACCAAATGAACCACATACATAAGATAAAGAGAAAATTAAATGGTTAATTTTCCCTTTAACTCTAATGTATGAAACAATCAACAAAAAAGGTCTTGTGAGGTTTTTCATAAGAGAAAATTTCTTAAAAAGACCTAATGTCCTTTTGCTCAAGTAATAACTAGGCCTTGTGAATATTTTAGATTATGGTATTGGGGCCATGTCATGAATGTCACTGGTGACGCTTCCAAAAGTCAGAAACAAACCAAGTATATGGAGAGGGTTATAGTGGCCCAACGTAATAGGGCTACCTCCCGAAAGAGCTGGAGACACTTCCAATAGCCTGAATAAAAACGCCTCAGGAATCTTGTGCTCCTGCACCCACTACCTATAAGGAAATATTCCCTAAGATTTGGCCACTAAGTTACCTACGTCCATTGGGAATGAGTGAATCTCAACTTCTGGTTGTCATTTTTGGACCCTAGACCCCTACCAAGTGTCAGGAGAGAATAAGGAGGATCGTGATAATCTGCCACCTAAGCCTTACCCCTTTCATGGGTTTCTTCTCATTACCGGATTTGTTACTGGATGATGTAGTATTTTAAGCTCCCTGAAAGACAACTTCTATGTTTCAAGATGAAAAAAAACACGACAACTTATCATTGTTGCCTACCCTCATGGTCCTAACCTGAATTATAAATTATCTTGTGGCCCCTGTGGGGAATTTAATGTGTTCAAGTTAAGGTTATTTTTAGAGAGTCTTTGTTTCACTTAGGGTGTGCAAAAAATGTAAGCTCAAAGAAACTAAGTACAAAGATTCCAAAAGGAGGATACCATTTATACCAAGTTTAAGTGATATTAGTGTGTCGAGTGAAGGTGTGTGCAAATTGAAATTGTGAACATACAAAGTGTAAATTGCAATGATGTGGATATGTGATAATCCTTTACAATTCCCCTAATTACACTATGATGTTTGTTCCTTGCAAGAAAATAAAAGGTGTGTATAGTGGGCCACTTACTCTTTTTTAATTATTCTATGTGCTCGCATATACGAAGATGGAAAAATTAGTGTTTTGAGAAATATTTCAAATATGGCCCCCATAAGTTCGCCACAAGCATGCAAGAGGGGTAGTGTCTACTTTCTTTCTTTACTAACACCAACTCCTAGTCCTAAAATAAAATGAAATAATGGCTTTGGTTAGCAAATAAGTTAAAAAAAATATGTGGATTTAGGACCACTTACTATCCTTCTAGTTAAGCTAGGTGTGGTGTGAATTGGAATGAGCAAAACAAGTAAAGAAGATCTGTGGATTAGGACCACTTACTTTCCTCCTAGTTGTAAGCTATGTTTGTGTGCAAAATTTCAAAGTAAAATATAAGCATTTACTCTACTTGTAATGGTTAGTAAAGTAAATTGGTTAGTAGCGATGATGTGTGCAAGGTGAATAGTGCACATACAAAGTGTTTGAATTGCAAGTATGTGGATATGTGATGATCCTTTGATACAATTCCTCTAATTATACTAGATGTGATGTTTGTTCCTTGCAAAAGAAAAGATGTGTGGATAATGGGTCACTTACTTTTCAAAATTATGCTACGTGAGCATATAGGGAGATAGAAAATTAGTGCTTTGGGAAACATTATATTTCCATTACAAACTAAATTGAATTACATAACTTGATTTAATTGAATCTTCCAAAATAACCATTCAAATATATGTACATACTTACCTAAATTAATATGCATTTTCTTAAAATAAATTTTAATGATATATTATAATTTAAGTGTTTAAAATTTTCATTTAAAATATGTATTATATACTTATAATGTGTGGTTATGTATTTCTATAAAATGTTAATAAAACACAATATTGATTTTTTAAAATAATTTATTTTTATGATTTTTCCAATATCATAATTCAAAATTGTTAATATGTGGTATGTAGCTTTATTATTTTTGAAAGGATACTTCAATGCTGTAAGCATGTATATAATGTAATTTTCAGTTTATATAATAATTGAAAATTATTATTTTTCTAATAATAATAATATAAAATAAAAATAAATAAATAATTTTGAAAACTGTTTAATATATTTTAATCTCCCTTATATAAAAATTTTTGTATTTAATCAATTATTTCAAGAAAATGTACCATAGAACTAAAAAAAAATGGAATTTCTTTATTCATTTAATAATGAATAATTTATATAATATATAATATATATATATATATATATTATATATATTGTTTTAATATATGTAACTCCATCTCTCCATTTACTAAGTGAAGTATTTGACCTTTTTCAAAATTAGTTGTTCTTAACAACAATTTTTCATTTCTTCAAGAATCTATTTAAATCCTAAACTAAAAGTGATCTCTACAACAAGGATGGTATTATAATTTTATTCGTATATCTCATTCACCAAAAATTTAAATTAAAATCCAATGTCAACTAAAAGAGATTGTGAGAAAGGGAAAGAGAAAAATGATTTAAAAAGAATAGGTGTTAAGAATAAAATTAGAAAAATTGGAGAGTAAATTGTCAATATACTTATTTCCTAAGTAATCTAGTCCCACATGCAATAATCTCTCTTCACTCTCCCAAGAACACATGTTTAAGGGCATAGGATTGAAGGGTGTGAGATAAAGGTGATATACTGTTAGATATAAACCCAAAATTTTACTTTTGAATCTAGCTTTGAAGCCTTGTTTGGTTTCACAAGAAGTCACATTTACCAAGTGAAGTGTGATCTTTTTCAAAATGAGTTCTTCTAAGTAGCAACAATTTTTCATTTTTCTAAAAGACTTTATAAATCCCAAACGAAAAGTGATCCTTAATGTAACAAGGATGGTATTATATTTTTGTTTATAAATCTCATTCACCAAACATTTAAATTGAAATCCAAATTATCTCAAATTATATTTTAAAGTTTTTATTGCAATAATACATGTTGTGAAGACCATAGTTTCAAATAATTTTACTTTCACTATGATTAAAAAAATGATATTTATAGTATCATTTTTTTATTCAAGCGTTGATTTTTATGTTTTTGTATGCATTATTTTAAAACCATGATTGCAAAAAAAAACTAATATTAACTTTGCTAAAAAAAAGTGTGATCAATAGAACCACTTTTAGATTAGGGTTTCAATTTAGTATTTTGCATGCAAAAATATGTGTTTTAAGAGCTATCTTGTTTTCTTTTCAATGTCATAGTTCCCATCAAGTCAGTAGCTATGTTCACATACACTAATCATATACAAACACAATAACTAATCGTATTTCCCCATGTTCCCAATGTTTGAGCATCACAAAATTAATACAAGAGAAGATTTCAAATACATAAGGAGACCCACCACTTACACACACAAACCTAATCATATACAAAAATAGAAAAGAATAAGACTCTTTGACATTGTAGGAGGGTTGCTATGATATACCAAAGTTTTGGCCCCCACATCATCTTCACCAAAAAAAAAGTTTTAAAACAATGACAATTTCACGGAAGTTCGCACTCACATAATAGATCCAACATGAGTTTATCATTTGGAACCAAGAATATTGGCATTAATATTTTTCTAATACATTTCTTATTCATATGGATTGACATAATGATTTATACTCAAGTTGCTATTGTCAAAATGACATGTTATAAAAGTTGTGTCCTTATGTTCAATTATTCTCAAGTCTTGAACTTCCAATGTATTTTTTAAGGCCTAAACAGCATTTTATAGAGATACTTACATGCCAAGAACAAAGCCTCTGACTTTCCTTAGTTTGAACCTCTCCTACAAAATTCATCAAAATATTTCTAACGATCTAAAAAGCACCCCAAAAAAAATCTATATGGATTAGTTATGACCCTCAAAAGATGTCTAGGCTCTTGAAGGCCTACATTATTTTCACCACCTCAACTCCTAGGGTTGGAGTTTTTACATTTGGATATTTTTGTTGTAGGTTTTGTTGGGAATTATCATAAAATGCATATTCAGCCTCTTTTTATGGCCCTTTTGCAAATGAATGTAATCTTGCATAGGCTTCCCAAAAATAAGTTGCCACCACTTTGAATCCTTATGTATATTCCAATGATTTTCATAGCTTGATTCATTAATGAAATTTGGTTTTCACTATAATACTCTATTATGTTTAGAAATCAAGTGCTAGAATATAATTATAGATTTCTCTTAAATTGATAATTACTTGAAAAACATTATGTGTCTCTTGGTGCAGGTGGCATCTAAAGCCACTACAAGTAGAAGAAACAATAGTTGCATCCTTGCAACTATTGTTTTATCTCGAAGATGTTATGGCTCAATTGCAACTAAAACATAACCAATTGGTGGCATTATCATCCGCATCGTACATCCTCATTGAGCAGAGACAATAGATTCAGCAAGTAGGGGAGGACATTAGTAGTTTTCGAAGCCAAATTGAAGAACTAAAACAAGCTAGTGGTTAGGATACTTTGTCTCATATCTCCTTCTAATTTAATAGGTTGTTCTATCTATATAATACCATATTTAAATGTAGAAGCTCCATTTATAGAGCTTATTACACCTAGAGGTTTGGAAAATAATCCAATATTGGTCTAGTTTAGGATGGAAGCAACTGTGTGTTGGATTCTAGGATTTCTTTATCGAGTATATACAACTAGGACTTTTAGATTAGTGGTTTTCTTGCTAAAACTCTATCATGAGACAAGGTTGTTTGAACAGTTTGAAGTTGTTAGCTTACAAACTGAATTCTCTGTACCTCTAATGCATTGTAGCATATTCTGGTACAAATTTTGATCAATACATTATTTTATAGTTATGGTACAATACTAGCATAGCTAAATAAGTAAAATGACTAGTAAATACTCATAGGCATGAATCCATCATAAGTATCAAAACGCTTACTTTATAATACATCTAGTGTTGCTAATATTTAAAAACTCATAAAAACTAATTAAATTATAACTTTATTTGAAATTATTATTAATTATAAAATAATTGATATATAATTTAGGCATATATACATTTAAAAAAACATGGAATAAGATTCTTAACCATGAAGATATACCCCCGCTTTACCATGGAGAATATTGATTTTTAAATAGGTTTTCTTACAATACCATGGGCCAATACTATGGCTTATCAATACCAGGTGCCCCAAAAACAGTAACTCACTTCATTTGACATTTTTTTAATTAATCAATTTAATTAGAAGGGCAAAAATGGCATAACCACTTTGGGGAAATCTCACCCATTGATTTGTGTTTACTACTATAAATATTCCATTGAGGTTAAATCTCTACAATCCAACTAATAATTATTAATAATTAAATTAAAATTCTAGAAACCCTATTCCAAAAAAAAATAGAAAATTTGTTTTCCCTTTTTATATAATTATTTTTAATGTGGTTTATTAAAAATGCTGAATTTTTTGTGTCTAACTTATTTTTGTTTATTTTTTTTAAATGTGTCTTCCTAGAATTAGATCTTTTTCTTCCTCTTTTAAGTTATGTGGGTAAAATTTTTAGGCGGGTTACATTTGAAGATGGCCTTATATGTTGAGCACTTTCATGGTTATGAGAGATGGACTCATAAGAAGCTCTAACCCAAAGAGCCCCTATTTCTTTGCGGGTTGCATTTGAAGATGGCCTTATATGTTGAGCACTTTTATGGTTATGAGAGATGGACTCATAAGAGGCTCTAACCCAAAGAGCCCTTATTTCTTTGTGCAATTCCTGAGGAAATATGCCCCTATTAATTAGGAATTTCCTCCAAAATGCTTGCGCAATTCCTCAGGGTTGATCACCTAACCTCATGCAACACCTCTACACTCAACTAGTTTACAATTGTTGGTTAAGTGCCTTGGAAACTCCACCACAATTGGGAAACTTGTATTCTTTGCATGCATGAGCTAATTATTAGTTAATTGATCAGTTAACTCAACTAATTTACAATTGTTGGTTAATTGCCTTGGAAACTCCACTACAACACACTCAACTAGTTTACAATTGTTGGTTAATTGCCTTGGAAACTCCACCACAATTGGGAAACTCGTATTCTTTGCATGCATGAGCTAATTATTAGTTAATTGATCAGTTGACTCAACTAGTTTACTATTGTTGGTTAACTGCCTTGGAAACTCCACCACAATTGGGAAACTCGTATTCTTTGCATGCATGAGCTAATTATTAGTTAATTGATTAGTTGACTAGACTGATGTCCCACTACTTAACTAACGACCAACTAGTTCTATTAACAATTAGAACTAGTTTAAGTTATTACAACTGAAATTAACTCAACCTAGGCTCCTAAAATTTAGGAATCACTACATACAAGTGAACTTCATGCCCCTAACTCTAATTAATTAAGCTAACTGAGCAAAAAAGCCATGTCACATCAGTTACCATGTCACATCAGTTAACTCCTCCAAGTTGTCTGCTAATGTGGAATTTCGAATTTTCTCAATTTAAAGGCAAAGTCAAATTGAGAATTTATTGCTGCATTTTTCAACACTACATGCAAGAGTAATGTTTTCTTTGATCTTTTGTCCACATCAACATTGTGTTCCATGTGGGTAATGCGATACCTCCATCTCCTTAAAAAAATATTGTAATTGTTGAATTCTTTGTTGCCAAGGATTTAGGACCAAGCTATGTAATGTTTTGATCCCCAAGAACCAATCAATAACCACTTGGGAATCGCTAAATATTTGTAAGCACTTCACCTATCGAAGACATTACAAAGTTAAGGATGAGCCAAAGCCCAATTATTTATGCTTTATCATTAGTTATAGACATCATCCCCAGGCTAAGAAGGAAAGGGTTGTTCACATGAAATGCAGCTTCTACTCTGCATACAGCCCTAATATGACTTTTGGCTTCGTCAAAGACATCCCAAGCCTTTGAAGTATCAATCATGGGCCCAATTGGAATTATGTTCTTCTTCTTTATACCTTTTGTGTTAAGTTCATTGTTATTATTGAAAGGTGATGTCATTGATGCCAATGTTGGTTCTTGAACGCTCTTAATATTCATCTCATTTATATTGCCCTGCACTTGCTAAGGAAAATAAATCTAAAGGACAGTGGTTTTGATCGTGATACCATCATCATTTGATTCTCCTTGTCATGTTGATTCCAACGATATGTAGCAGACCTCATAACTCCTATCGGTTGAAGAGATATGAATCTTCATTTTTTGGTCAAGGAACCCCAAAGGAGGTGATACAAGCAATTTTATATTATACAAGAAAATTAAAATTAAAAGGTACTTTCTAGTCAAATTCAAAAAAACAAAAGGGGGATTTTATCAAGGAAAAATTATCAAAATTAAATTTTAAAAAAAAGGCATAATACTCGTTGGGGTTTTTGGCTTCAAAAGCCAAATTTTAATTTCAAATTTGAAAATTATTGAGGTTTGCTTCCTTCCAAATTGTACAAGTCAACTCCATTAAAAGCCCTTTTTTCTTCTATAAATAGAATCTTGCGTTCTCTTCAAGGGCATGCAATCAACATCTTGTATGTTTATGTATCCTTGTGACCTTGTGTAGTCATGTAAACCTATGAAGGTCGAAGATTTGAAGTTTTTGTTGGGCTTAAACTTTTTATCTTCTTGATTATGGTTTTCGTTGGGGTGTTCTAAGCATCATTGTGGCCATTCGGCCTTTTTCTTGAAGCATATCCAAGTGGAAAGTGTTGTGTTATACTTCCCAATATTGTTGAGAATGGTTCGTTGATCTCTAACGCTTACTCAGCCCTACTTTGGAAACAAGGTTGGGATAATTCTGGGCAACTGTTAAAGGTTTAAAGAGAAGGTCTATGCATAGGAGTGACAATCATTCTGGCAAAGGTTTCGGCCCTTGTTCAATTTGTTTTATAAAAAAAGGGTTATATTATCATTTTTTTATTCAAGGATTGATTTTGATGTTTTTGTATGCATTATTTTAAAACCATGATTGCAGAAAACAAAAAATTAATATTACCTTTGTTAAAAAAATGCAATCAATACTTCCCATGGTCATTCGGAAGATTTCTTCTTTAGTATATTTTGTCCTACAATAGTCTTGATACTTGTTGTTAAAGGGTTGCTGCATCTGAGCCCAAATTGTGATGTTATTGCTAGGTAATCCCATGAACCAACACAATGTTGTGTCCTTGAGAGTAGAAGGGAACAGTTTCAACTTTTGCTCGTCTTCTGTATAGTCATAAGTTCTAAAAATGACAGCAAAGTCGAACAAGAAGGTGTCAGGATCTTCTATAGTCAGACCATGGAAATGAGGCAAGGTTGAAGGGCTTATATTCTACATTTTGGTGTCCCCATTGGTCTCCCGAATGGGAAAGGTACCCTCTATTCTCTCTCCATTCCCCCTAGCATTTCTGTTTTCAGCCATTGGCTCCAGAGGAATGTTTTCTTCTTCTTCTTCCCCTATAGGTTCTTCAAATATGTGTGGTTGTTCACCTAAGGGTTCTTCTTGGTTGCAGCCACCGAAGAAGAGAGAAGGTTGGATGTGTAAAGTGGTGGGAGCGTTGGGCAGAAATTTTCCTGAGTTATCTCTATTCCTACAAGGCTTGAAAGTAAATCTTTTTGGTTGGATTTTTTTTGTTTCTTTTTCCCCACACTAATAGTACCTGCAGAAACTGAAATTGTGATTGAACAAAACAAATTGCAACTAGCTAAAATGAACTTGTTGAATGGAAATTGGTAGAATTGAAAAGGAAATCAAGGAAATGCAGAACTGAAAGAAAGGAAATGAGTAGTCTACTTTTGCCGAAATGAAATTTGCAAAATTGAAAAGGAAAGCAAGGAAATGCAAAACTTGAAAGAAAAGAAATGACTAGTCTACTTTTGCCAAAATAAACTATTAGCATAATGTTGCAATAGGAAATAGAAGAAAGAAGTAATCACAGAACACTCTGACACTTCCCCGGAAACGGCGCCAAAAAGTGGTGAGCACCAGTATTGCAGCAAGAATGCTACAACTCCTGGGCTACCAACTTTACTTTTATCAACCCTATAGTTTGTAACAAACTTGGAAGCGTCAGTGTTGTATGCACAAGTACTAGTTCTCACTGCAGGTTGTCACTTGGTCAGCTGGCGCAAGATCACTAGGAGCTCAAGCCAACTTCTATAGATTTCAGAAGAAGCTTTATGTGTGATGAAAGAAAAGAAAGATTACTCTACATAAGCCATTCTAATTGCAGAAAGGAGAAAGACTGGAATGTAAAGCAAAACCTAATAAACCCTAATTAACAAGCTAATTCTACTTTTTCCAAAAAAACACTATGAAAACCATGAAATAAATGACATTACATACTCAAGAAAGTAAACAACATCTAACCATGCTATTTCTAGAATTAAATAAGCAAAAAACATATTTTTGGATTTTTATGTGAATTTGACATGCATCCAATTTATTGTGTGTGAGTGTGGCAGCAAACAGGTGGCGTTGGAGGGTGGTTTTGTAGCTTGGGAGGATGTAAGATGGTGTGGATGGTCCTAGGAGGTCTTAGGTGGCCTTCTGGAGGCTTTTCCCAAACTCAGCCTTCAAAAGAAAGCCTACAGGAGGACACAGGGAAACTACAGGAGGAAAACAGGGAAACTACAAGAGGCCTACAGGAGGAGGCCGATAGCAATTTCCGCTATTTTGAGGGTGTGAGAGTGGGGAAAAAAGGTGGATGAAGGTTGGAATGAGGTGTTAGGGTGCCTAAGGTCTACCATGAATCACTAGGGAGAGAGAAAGATGATTGGGTTTGCTCAAGGAGAGAAGAAGAAGTTCTATGGAAAAAAATGAAGGAAACTAGGGCAGAATTGAGGAGAGGTTTAGGAGACCTGTAGGGCATGGATCAGATGGAGGGTGTAATTGCTGATAAGCTAGCCTACTGCTGGAAGAGATCTGCTACAAAGGAACTGATAATCAACCATGAAAATCAACAAATGAAATGAGTGCATCTAGGAAAAATAGAGTTTTGCATTAAAATGGTCTAAACTGTGATCTATGAAAGGAAATGCTGAGAAATGTTGTAGGAAAGGAAAGCATGAAATAGGACTATTGCAAATCAGGAAATGAACATGATAAAGGATATCTGAATCAAAGCAAGACTGGACTATTAACCTTCTAAAGAGCTACAAACACTAGAAGTCCTATGAATGAGGAAAATCTATGTTTATGGGGCAGCAAGAGAGTCTTTGCCTCAAATCTAGTCCTAGAGGAGATGTCCGTTAAAATTAATATCGATTCCAAGGGAGATGTTGTAATGTCCCTAAAAAATTAAAGTAATCAAAATAATAAAATTCAAATTTGTTACATTGTAATTTTGTTTTTATTAATAAAATTAAAAATAACCTTTTAGATTAAAAAAACCATAAGATACATATTACATTAAAACATATAAGTAGCAACAATAATTTAAGATTCATCTTAACTTATAAAATAGAATAATGATTATGTAACCATTTTTAAATCTTAATTAATAAGCACATAAAATTACATTTTAACAATATGTTTAATAGTGGATATTCATGTTCACTTTGCCATAGATTTTATTAACTTGTAAATATTCTTTGTTACAATACCATGTGCCAGTACCATGGCTCATCAATACAACATGCCCAAAAACCATCTCTCATTTCACCCTTAAAAATTTTACAAATATTTTATTTGAATTTAATTTTATAACAAATTTTTTTTATTAAATTTAAAAGAAAAAATATGTTGAAAATGCAATAAGAAAATCTCAGTTTGACTTTGCCTTGGTCAAACTGGAGAAAATTTGAATTTCTATTTCAGCAGAAACCTTGGAGGTAGTTAACTAAGGTGACATGGCACTTGTCACTCAATTAACTCAGTTAATTCGATTTGGAGAGGCTTGAGTTAAGTTCAGTATGATTGATTGCTAATGTGTAGCAATCCATTTCTGTTAATTTGAGTTATTGTCAGTTTAACTAGTTCTAATTGTCAAAAGAACTGTGGAGGTCAAGTTTTGGAAGTGGAACTTCAACCACACTAGGTGATCAACCAGTTAACTGATCAATCAACCCAAAAAAATTGTTGCATACAGAGAATTCAAGTTACCTAGTTGAGATGGAGATTCCAAGACATTGTACTATCAGTTGTAGCGTATTCCAATGTGTATATGTGGTGCATGCGATCAAAGGACCCTAGGGAATTGTGCAATTCAATAGTGTGAAATTCCTAAATAATAGAGGTCAATTTTTTAAGGGAACGGCACAAGGAAATAAGAGCTTGGAGGGCTTGAAAATTGGTTGTGTTGGCCAGAATCAGTCAGCCAGGCAGAGGGATAGATTGTACACTTGTAGGGTGTGGTCAAGCTTGAGAAAGCATATGTATTTCATTGATATTCTCAAATTAATGCAATATAGATAGCAAGGGTTTTTGAGCAGTTGCTTTCCCCTAGATAAATCTGTGTGCATGTGTGATGTTTCCTTTTTCATGTCTATGATTTGTGTTCTAAATGGTGAATTAACTTCAACAGATTAGCAGAGTAGCTTCAAGTCTTGTGATTTAGTAAATTTTATGAGTAGTATTGAATCTACACATTAATTCTACATGGTATAAGAGTTGGAATCACTGTAGAGCAGAGATTTCGAAGTTTTCATTGCAAGAAATTTGAATTTGAAGACGAGTGTTGCAAGTTGTCTTTAGGACTGAAAAAGAGGGATTTTAATGGAATAAGGCTTGAGTATGCCCTTGAGGGAAGCTCAAACTATGTTGCATGGAAGGACCTCATGGAGGCAATACTGGAGGATAATGGGTTGAACTAATTCATTGATAATGATATTCTGAAACCCACAACATCTAATGCTAAGGATATAGAAGAAGGGAAAAGTGTGTAGCCAAGGTAAGGAGAATCATATTGGAGGGAGTACGAGACCATATTGTCTCAAATCTCCGTGGGAAAGAGACTTCATATGAAATGTGGAAAGCACTGACAAATTTGTTCTAGAATATTAGTGACCATAAGAAATTGGCACTCAAGGAAAAACTTTGAAATACCAATATTCAGAGGAACGAGGCCATTCCACAGTATGTGAGTAGGTTCACACAATGTCGTGATGAACTTGGTCAAGTTGGTGTTACTATAGTAAAGGATGATTTGGTGAGCCTAGCCTTTCTAAGCCTTCCCAAGAGCTGGCACAGCTACCAAGATTAAGTGAATGGGAGGGAGAAACTACCAAATTAGGAGCCCCTATTGTCCAATTTGGTATAGGAGGAAATAAGATGGATTACCAGAGACAGGACTTCATCCAAGGGCGAGGATGAGGAGAATTGTGCCTTGGATGGAAAGGAAAAGAAAGGATAAAGGGAAGAAATCCCAATCCAAAGTAGACTCTAGTCAAGGGGGAAAGAATAAATACTTGTCCAGAATCAAGTGCTTTCACTGTCATGAATTTGGGAACTATGCAACGAAGTGTCCACACAAGAAAACAAGTAAGAAGACCTTGTGAGGAGTGGAAAATGAAGCTTTGGCTTCATAGTTTGAGTTTCATTTTACTCTCATTGCATGCATGGCCAGAACAGTGATGGGAAGTGTGTGGTACATGGACATCGGCCTCATTCCATAAGACAGGGAACAAATATTGTTTTAGTGATTTGGAGAAGAAGGATCTCCAGATGCACATTGATATGGGAGATGATGGAAGGTATAGTGTGACTGGGATTGGTATAGTCACCTTTTAGATGGATTTGAGCTCCCCTCTCAGGCTCAAGGATGTGATGTTTGTTCTAGGACTAAAGAAGAATCTTGTCGCCGTTGTAATTTTGGAAGACCATGGTTGCGATGTGATATTCAAGAAAGGAAAGGTTTTCTTGAGACACATAGCCATGGGTCAGGTGAAGCAAATCAAGGTTCATGTGAAGAACCTCTACAATATATATGTGAAGGATTATGTTGCATTGAGCACAAAGGCGAAGAAGGTGCAGAGCCACAATATTGGTGAACTTTGGCATAGAAGACTTGGCCATTTGCATCATGGTGCTTTGAAGATCATGCAAAATATTACCACAGGTCTCCCTAAAGAAGCACTAAAGCAACAATATACATGCAAAGGGTGTAACTTGGGGAAGTACAGCAGAGCACATGCAGTCCTTGAAAGGATCCACTCTGATGTTTATGTAACTTTCTCGACAGCCTCCACTTCCAGGCAAAAATACTTTGTCATGTTTATTGATTTCTTCTCGTAGAAGTGTTGGATCTTCTTCATGTGTACAAAGTATAAGACTTTCTCCAAGTTCTTAAAGTTCAAGGCACTGGTGGAGAAAGAAACGGACAAGAAGGTGAAGGTTCTCAGGAGTGATAATGGAGGTGAGTATGTGTCAAATGAGTTTAGAATATTTTGTGAAAAAGAAGTCATTCGACGAGAGTTTGATAGCACCCCACAACCCACAGCAGAATGGGGTGGCTGAGAGGAAGAACCATAGCATTTTGGGAGAATCACGGGTGATTTTGAATGACCAAAGCCTACCTCTGCACTTGTGGGCTAAAACATGCAACACAGTGATCTATTTGCATAACATGAGTCCTCATGGGATTTTTGGCATGATCACACCAAAGGAGGCTTTCTTGGGGAGGAAGTCATATGTGTCATACTTCAGGATCTTTGGAGCCTTTTTTTATTGCCATGTCTCCAAAGAATCAAGGAAGTTAGAGTCGACATCGGAGTTAGGGTATTTTTGGGTTGAAATGAAACTCCCCTCAACTACCATGTGTATTTTCCATCCCTCATAATGAAAGATGTGTGAAGGATGTCAAATTTGATGAAGAAAAAGCCATGAGGTGCTCTCTTGAGAGGGAGCTTCATATCCTACTAGAGGAGGAGCTTTTAGCTCCAAAGGAGGAGCCTCGAGATGTTGTGGAGCAACCATACGTTGAGGAGCAGAGAGTGGAGACAGACACTCAAGCAGAATCATCCAAAGAAGGCAAGAAGAGAACAAGGGAAGCTAAGACACTTGTGCAGAATGCGAGGGAGAATGTGGGTGCTCCTTCAAATTAGTGCAGAAATAGAAGGTCACCAAATTGGTACACTAGCCACATGGCTCTAATGACTAAGCTAATAGAGATTGAGCCATACTCTTTAGAGGAAGCAGTAGAGCAACCAATATGGGTTGATGAAATGTCAGAGGAGTATGAATCCGTTGTAAATAATAGTGTTTTGGAAGTGGTCCCAAGACCAACAGACAAATTAGTTGTGGTTTCGAGATGGATCTTGAAGGTGAAGCGTGTAGAAAATGGAAGCATAGAAAAGTACATGGCCAGATTTGTGTCCAAGGGGTACTCTCAGTTTGAGGGGATTAACTATGAGGAGATATTTTCTCTTGTATCAAGTTACTCATCCATTAGATCAACCCTTTCTTTGGTTGCAAAGATGGGGTGGAGGATCCACCAGATGAAAGTGAAAATAGAATTCCTCAACGGATTTATTGAGGAGGAGGTGGCTTTGAGACTTTTGATCGAGAGTCTCATGTGTGTAGACTCAAGCGTGTGTTTTATGGTCTCAAGCAATCACCTCGTGCTTGGTACACCAAGATCGATAGTTATCTCACCAGTTTGGACTTCACCAAAAGTGAAGAAGATGAAAATCTCTATCATATTTTGGTAGAAGGTAACTTTTTATTATTATTTTATATGTTTATAAGTTGATCCTGACTGGTGATGAGTAGTTGGTCATATCTTGCAAGGAGGGCCTTGCAAGAGAGTTTGAGATTAAGGACATGGGTCTCATTCACTGCTTCCTTGGATTGGAAATATGGCAAGGTGATGGGGAACTGTTTGTCTCTCAAGGAAAGTATGCCAACAAGATACTTCACAGGTTCTGCATGGACAGGTGCAAACCTATGGAGACTCCTCTAGTGACCAACTGGAGGAAAGAGGATGCCATTTCAGGTGAGGAAGTGGATGCAATTGTTTACCAGCAGTTGGTGGGTTCACTCATGTATCTTGTGAACACGCGACCAGACATGTGCTTTGTATTCGACCAGTTGAGCCAAGTTATGTTTAGGCCAACCAAACTATTTTTGAGGGAAGCTAAGCATGTTCTACATTACCTCATAGGCACTACCCAATTTGGACTATGGTATAGACAAACAGAGGGAGCGAAGTTGCGTGGCTTCACCAATGCAGATTGGGCAGGAAGTCCATCAGACCGGAAGAGTACATCAAGTGGAATTTTCAGTGTTGGGTCTGCATTGGTTTCTTGGTACCGCAGGAAGCATAGATCAATGGCACTCAGCTCAGCAAAATCAAAATGCATGGTTGCAAGTCAAGTAGCATGTGAGGTGATCTAGATGAGAAAGATACATGTTGTCTTGTTTGGTCAAATGATGGATCCTACTGTGATTTACTGTGATAATAAGATTTGTATCAAACTCTATGAAAATCTTGTTTTTCACGATAGATCCAAGCATTTCTATATCTGACATCACTATCTACAGGATTGTGTGCAAAGACGGATTATGTTGTTGCAGTAAATTCCAACAGAGGAACAAGATGTTGATATTTTTACATAGGCCTTGTCAAGAGGGAATTTCGAGTTCCATGGGTGCAGGCTAGGGGTGGTTGATAATTCCTTTCTTGCTGAGAGGGAGTGTTGAAAATGTAGCAAGAAAATCTCAGTTTGACTTTGCCTTGGTCAAACTACAAAAAAATTGAATTTCTATTTCAGCAAAAGTATTGGAGATAGTTAACTGAGGTGACATGGAACTTGTCACTTAGTTAACTCAATTAATTCAAGTTGGGGAAGCTTGATTTCATTTCAGTATGATTGATTGCTTATTTGTAGCAATCTGTTTGTTGGGTCCCTATAATACTAGTGATTACCCAGTACTATTGTAGTTGTACCCCTTATTAATAGTGTTGTGCCCCTATTGTCCCCATATTGTTATTACTGTGCCCCATAGAATTCCTCTATTGTTATTTTTGTGGCTTTATATTATTATTGTTAGGTTGGTTGGGTTATATTGTGACTCCTTAGACTCCTATATATAGAAAGGAGGTTTTGTCATTTGAATCATCCAAGAATTGTTCATTTATGTAATGTAAAGGAGGTTGCCCCCTCGAAGAGGCTGAATTCTAAGGCGTGGATCTATCTTTTCTATCTTTTTCTTGAGCTGGTTTCATAACATTTGGTATTAGAGCTTTGGATTCTAAGGTTTTGCTACTCTAAACAGGTCATGTGGCATTTTCACTATAACTATTTTTCTGCGATGTTTCAGAAGCTAAAATAAAAACCCATTTGAGAAGAAATCATATTGAATCTCGGGTCCAAATTTCAGAAATGTTCACGCTATATTGGCAGAGATATGATCTGAGGAAGTTGGTCTTCTTGCAAACTCCTGAATTACATTCCAAACAGGTGACCTGAAAAAAATCGTCATAACTTTCTCTCTGAGAATCGGATTAAAATTTTGTAAGAAGGTACAGAAAGAGGACGGATTGTCGTTTCCTGTATATATTGTTTTAGAGCCAAAGGTTGAAACAGTGACTTGTGGCACATCGTACAAGTTCGCTCTACTGAACTAGTCTATAAGCAGGTCACTGTGGGATATTTTGCATAACTCTTCCTTGGAGAATCCAATTTGGATTAGACTGGTGCCATTGGAAAGAGGACACAGAGGGGTACTGCATGTTGCAATTTCAAAACTGGATAATTTGAAAGTACAGAGATACATCAGAGGCAATATCGAGCTCCTACAAAGTGAAAAAAGGTGTGTAGATTCTTTTAAATTTTTTCTTAAGATTGATTTGAAAATTTATTTTGAAGGAAGTCAAAGGCCATAGTAGAGAATTATTATTGGTAACTGATGCCCCGAGGAAAGAAAATGCAAGCACCTAGTAAGGAACCTGAAAGCTCTAGCATGACTCATGAAGAAGAAGAAGAAATGCTACATGATATATCAAAATTACAAGAACAAGTGCAACAAATGTCACGCTCACAAAAGCTAACAAAAGCTAAGATAAATGGCGTGGAATCTAAGATAAAGGGCGTGGAAGCCAAGATTGACAATTTGAGGATAGATTTGAAGGCAGATTTGACACATTTTCTACAATAAATACTTACTAATGGTGAAAGGGGAGTAAAGGGAACTCATGATGCGAACAAAGGAAATGTTAATCATGATTTCATAGACTCTAATGTTGGATCGAAGATGCACCATATTCCAAAATCGATATGAGGAAGTTTGATGGCAAGAATCCCGCAACATGGATATTACAGATGGAGCAATTTTTCGATCTCAATAATGTGCAAAACACACAAAAGGTACGTATTGCAACTTTATATTTGGAACCAAATCAATTTGTATGGTATCAATGGCTTTGCTCTCGTAAACAATTTATCACTTGGGCAATTTTTACGGAAGAATTGATAGCACATTATGAGGATACAAAAACAAAAGGGTTCAATAATGGAGCACATTGAGAAGTTCCAAAAATTGAACATAAGGGTAAAAGGTATTCCAGAGGAGCATAGGATTGATGTGTTCATAGGGTCTTTAAAGGATAATATCCAACATGACGTTCACCTTTGGGAACCTGATTCATTAGAGAAGGCATTCAGGTTAGCAAGAAAAATGGAAAGCAAAATTATGGTAACCAAGAAGCATACCACTCACAACTATAAAGACAGAAGTGTTGTTGCCCCTAGTCTTCCACAACCTATAAGGTTGACACCACAACAATTGGAAGAAAAAAGAGAAAAAAGGCTTTGTTACAGTTGTGATAGAAAATACACTAAAGGTCATAAGTGTGCTGAGAAGACATTATTCTACATAGGTTGTGAAGAGGAAGAAGAAAAGGAGCAAGAAAGGTCAAAATAAGAGGATATACTCCAGGAAGAAAGCCTAGATGAAGAAGAAATGAATCCGACTATATCTTGTAATGCATTGGCTGGAATTACCACTCCTCAAACCATCAAGATAGAAGGACAAATCAAGAAGAGAATAGTGTTGATTGATTCAGGAAGTACCCATAATTTTATTCATTGTAAGGTAGCGAAAGAATTGAATTGCTTCTTATATCTAGCACCAGAGTGTCAAGTGATGGTTGCAAATGGAGGAACAATAAATTGCTCTGGAAAGTGCCATAATATCAAGCTATTGATGGGAGAATATGTATTGACTAGCCCAATGCTTTCCATTCCAATGGGAGGTGTTGATGTTGTATTAGGAGTCCAATGGCTACAATCCATGGGTACAATAGCTTTTAATTTTCAAGAACTTTTCATGAAATTTCCTGTGGAAGGAAAGGAAGTTGAATTAAGGGGTATTGCAGGGAAACCGAGAAAGATAATCAGCTCTAACGGTATGACAAAGATTCTAAAAAAGGAGCAAAAAGGTGTAATTGCACAATTATGTTCGTTAGATGTTTCCACATTGGAATCACCTATTTCTCCAGATCTCCAAAAATTCTGGACAATCATTCCAAGGTATTTGAGACTCCCAAAGGTCTCCCACTTATTTGTGATCATGATTATGCTATTTATCTGATTCCAGGAAGTGTTCCTCCAAACATCAGGACGTACAGATATCCCTATGCCCAAAAGAGTGAAATTGAATGTATGGTTGTAGAAATGCTAGAGGCTGGTATAATTCAACCAAGTCAAAGTTCTTTCTCTATTCCAGTAGTATTGGTGCACAAGAAGG
>APFE031641378.1:0-21462 GCA_000404065.3 Pinus taeda
ACCTTTATTTTATTGTACCTAGTGATAGCTACTTTCATGCATGCAAACATGTGTAATATGATCTCTAAATGTATTTAGACATTTTAGAAGGTTTATTTTATATTCTCTTTCACTATGATAAAATCCTAATTAATGTTGGGTGAATTATGCATTCAAAAATGTATTTTAAACAACAAAAAATTACTATCTAGGTTGAAATTGTATCACCAATGAGAAAGACCACTGCACCTTTATTTTATTGTACCTAGTGATAGTTACTTTCATGCATGCAAACATGTGTAATATGATATCTAAATGTATTCAGAAAATTTAGAAGGTTTAGTTTATATTCTCTTTCACTATGATAAAATCCTAATTAGTGTTGGGTGAAATGTCTCGGGTCCTGTTAGAGATATCATAAGAAGTTAAGGTACAATATGTCCTTTGTTAATGAATTAATACTTATCATGGTTGTATGATTTATTTGGCTTCAATTCCTTTATGGGATATGTTGGGGAGAAATAATCAAGACAAATATAAGGTCTAAAGTAGATAATTAGGCTTAAATTCAAATCAATTGTTATTTAAAGAGTTTACCAAATATGATGAATTTCACATGAAAATATTTGATGTGGTAATTATGCCAAATTAAGTGGAAAGCTATGTTAAGACATTCTCCCTCATTTAGTTCGCATATTTGAAGTGGTCATTATACCAATTTAAGTTGAAAGATATGTTAACCTTCTCCCTCATTTAGTGGAAATTTTGTTCTTTTCCCCTCTATTTTTTTGGTGTCCAAATTTTCATATTTTTACTAGATAATAATTTATGTGAAATTTATGCTTGTGAGGTAAGGTTTTGTTTTCTCCTTTCCCTGTGAAATAATGACCTACTTTGTTAATAAAAAAGAAGACTATATGGAAAGTCTTATTGAAAATTATACTAAGTTAGGATAACCCATGTCGGGGTAAGTCTTCGCACTAGATTTTTTCAATGCCCTCAAATATAGGATAGTTAGAAAACTATGTATAGGTGGTGTAATTTGCATGACGCAAAAAGGAAAATTGGTTGAGTATGAATAAATGTGGGGTAAGTAATGAAGTTGAAAAGTATTGCCCAAGAGCTCTCCCCACCCCTAACAAGTGGATATTAAAATATTATATAATTTGGAAGTGGAGTGAAAAAGAAGTATTAAAATAAATGGAAAACTTGTCCCAGTATTCTAAGCTGGACATAAATAATGAATTATAAAATTTATAGTGAATGAAGCCAAGAAGTGGGTAATAAATTATTATTTATCTTGTTTGGAATCTGGTCCTATTATTTAAAGTGGACATGAGGTAACCAACCTAGATCCATCTTAACTCCGGATCTACCAAGCGCCAAGAGGGATCAAATCTCTTTTCACTCTAAAAGAGGTTTGCATATCAAGAAATTTGATTCATCTCAATGCTTGGTAGATTAGGAGTTGAGATGGATCTAATCTAGTTTAATTCGCCCCTTTAAATATGCTACATTCTACATGAATACCATGGGGCAATATAATGGACCATTTTTTATTTTATTATTATTATTATTTTTTTTTATATGGCTATTTTTATTTCGTTGTTTTTATTTTTATTTATTTTATTTTATTTTGATTGTTGTCTATAAGTGAGACTTTTTGAAAAGTTTTCCAAATTGTTTTCTGATTTAATTTGTCTAGAATCCGACAAGGATTCATTGAAATCACAAGTTTGACAGGTGAACTCTTCACAATCAAAGTGCCCCAGGGGTTTTTGAGGGTGTTGAATCCATATGTGCAGTCAAAAACACATTTTAAACAACCCAAATCAAGATTCACCACATACTTTTTTGTCAAATTTCATCCAGAAATCTGTCAGAAACTCCAAAGAGTCTCACATATAGACAATTCCTTTACATTACATTAATATTTTTATTTAATTTAATTTTTACAAATTTATTTATTTTATTTTGTAATTTGACTTAGTGAAAATGATAAACATTACATTACAACATCTCTACCATATTGGGTTGGAGAGCTCTCAGCACAAGAATAAGAGAATAAAGGTTCCAATAAGAAGTAAAAGTCTTCCAAGTAAGTATATAAAAGAAAATAATTCACAAGGAAGGTAAGGGATGAATTAGTAGGGCCAGGTGGTAATGGGTGTTGGCAAGGCAACACCCTTGAGGATACACATGGCACTAGTTGCGACATCATCTTCCATCTATTAAATATACATATATATTGACATGGCACTTGTATAAAAAGCTTCCAAGGGTCATATCTTGGTGTCCTAGATCTAGAATGAGACAAATTTTGTATCGTTAGAAATCTCTTAGCAAGTAGAAGATGATGGACACCTTAGAAGTTGGGTTTGAAATGATTAAAAGAAAATGAATTATAACCTCTGCCTCCTTAAAGTGACTTATAAGGTTGGGTGTGCTATAGAGTGGTATCTAAGCTATGGTTCAAACACTATTCCTGGAGAGCTAGAAATATACCGCAAAGATAAATTTGGAGCAAGATATAGAACTCGCTATTATGTTTTGGCAATAATAGTATTTCTTAGACTTGACTTTGGATAGAATCTCTTGTGTCTTGAAGTGGAGCAATTATGTGGAAATATTGCTCTATGAGAAAGAGAGTCCTACTCTAGAAAAGGTACCTTGAAGCAAGTTGTTTAAGGGATTATGGAATCCTGTGAATGATGTTTATCTAGGTATCAACAAGGTATAATTAAATATTGAAAATGTAGTGGGTGCACTTGCATGCATATGGATACGTGTATGTGGGTAGTTTTGGATGCCCTTGTTTAAAGCAATGTTGGAATGCATTGATAGAATGGATGTTATGGAAGTGGAGATACTTATATATTCCTGAAAGGATTTCATTTTTGGAGGGATGATGTGGCTAAAGTTGATTATGTCGGGGATGAGAGAAGTCCCTGCACCTTGTGTACAAATGGACATACCTAAGTTAAAATGCCTTGGTTATGGTTCCAGGATAAGTGTCCTAGATGGTCAAGGTATGATGCCTTGAGCAAAAGGAATAAGAATTTTATAGAGCATGGAATATGGATGTGGTTAATTAATTCCTAGGAAAATAATGTTCCTGATTATATTAGCTAAAATGCATGGATGAATTAAGTTGTTAAGCAAGCAAATATCTACATGATATGTTTTGGGCAGATTTGACATTTGTTGGGTTTCCTGAGTGAGAGGATGTGTGGCACGTGGTGGCTATGGATGCAAGTGTGCAAGAGAAGGACTATCTTGGCAAGGATTATATTGTTTATGGAATGTGTACGCGGAAAAGTAGACCCTACAATTCTGATTTGTTTTAAATATGATTGAAGGAATCATGTGTGAGGTAATACACATGAGTATGTTTGTGTATGAGCATATGAAGGTGTGTAGAGAATACTTGAAAGTACCTTTGAGTACCTTGTAAAATGCATAGAAATGGCTTTAATGTTGATGTCAATATGGAGTAGTAGGTAAGCCTATTTCCAGCAAGGTCAAGTTGTGGTATGTTGACCATATATGAAGATGTATGCCTAATATAGATGATAATTTCCTTAAATAAAGATGGTATAAGTGCTAACTTGGAAATTGAGAGAGGTTGATGTGTGTACCACATTTCTTCACAAAAGAGGAAAGGGTATTGGTAAGTTTGGGTATGTGGTTGTCAATTAGAGCAATGGAAAATCTTTTGAATATGCTTTGATTTTCAAAAGGAGAAAGCCCGTGAGAGGGCTATGAGACTTACTATCCAAAAGATAATGGAAGGATATTAAGGTCAAGTTGGTTTTGTCCTTGATATGTGAATGAGAACCTAAGGTATTACTATGAATGGGTTCTCTCATAAGTGCAATAATTTCATGTAGATGATGTAAAGAAACCAAGAGAATGTTAGTCATTAGAGTGATGAATGTCCTAATATTGTTGAGAGTAAGGGTAAGGCTCTCAAAGTTGAATTACAATTTTATAAAATTTTCATGAGGTTGTAATGTGTGATTTCCAATCATTAAAAATAATAAAATGGACATGTTGTAGTTATACTTAAGGAAAAAATATGGCTTGATATATAAAGTTGAACAAATATCTTATGAAGTGCAAGTTTTGCATAGAGATGATGTGAAGGATAGTTAGGAAAGTGTTAGTCAAATGAAAGAAGATTTAGTGGTTTGATCGTGATAGAGTTAGGCTAAATACAACATGAAAGGCTGTATGGAATGATGGTCGCTTGGGTGGACTATGGAAATACTTTGTCAAGATGGATGTAATCGTGTAATGATGAAAGCAATGAATGCTTGAATGAAGGCAATTGTTCCTTAAATGGTTATCAAAATAAAAAGATAATGGTATTGATATAGCCTATGATTGAGACACTTGTATGCATAAGAGTGCAAGGGGGAGGGACCCCTGGGCTATTACAAGAAATAATTTAGGATGTTGAATCTGTTGAAAATTACGAGAAAATTTTAATAAAATGTGTTGCATATGTTTAATAAGCTAGAGTTATAGACGTACATGGAAATTTTCCCTTGTTGAGTTGAATGCATATTTGCCTCAAGTTGACATATTTGAATAATTACTAATCATCTACGGAAGGCTTAAATTGATATGAACAATTGGATTGTGGAGTCCCCAAGCTGCGTAAAAATTTGAGAAATGGGTGTTCCCCTTGAAATTATTTTGTGTAATTGGCTATTATGCCTTCTCTTTAAAATGAAAAAGGTTAAAATGTGTAATAGTTTGAGTTTAAGAATGCTTGATTGATTTTTGAGACATGAATGCACAAACGAAATGTCAAAAACAAATGAAAATGAGTGCTTGTAAATAAATTAAAATTGGTCGTTGATTTAGAAGTGTTGAGGCACATGTTTTAATTGATTTGACTAACAAATGATGTGTGCATGAAATTGTGAATTAGGAAAATATGTAGACTATTCTTAGGAATTTTATACTAAAAGATCCTTTTCTGGAAATAGGATTTGAGGCAACAGAAGTGCCTTCAACCATTGAAAAGAGTCTTAAGGAAAATGAAAAGGAGAAGCTTGTCAAGAAGCTAAAAAGGAGTGAGACAAATTTCTTGGGAAAAAAATCATCAACTAAATTATCATAGTGATGACAACATATAAGTATAGAAATCAACTAAGTTAAAGCCAAAGGTAAAGGAATTGGGTATTATTCCTTTAGGCTAAGTTTTATCTTTCTGATATGTCTTCACTTGAATGCATGAATTGCATGAATGCACTACTTGAAGGATGATCAAGGTGGGAAGTTGCCAGCTCAAGAGTTGATAAAAATATTAATAATATGTGCATGAGTGAGCTATCATGATGAAAAACAGATGAAAGAGTGAGAAACACATTCACATGATAAAAATTTATGATTAATAATGTGTCTTCAATATTCTAATTATATTGATAGGAGTGTATTTGGGAATAAAATTTTTAGAATTTTTATTTAGTTATTAATAAAAATATGTTTTGGAATAAGATTTCAGAAGTTTAATTTGATTATTGATAATTAACAGGTGACTAGTAAATATATATTTTAAAAGTAACTGTTATGTATTTTTGTATTTTAATTTAATTAAAAAATATTATAGAATTTAATTAAATTTAAATATATATAAAATATTTGACTATAAAATAAGTTATGGTTTTTTAGTATATGATATTAATAAGTTTGGGTATTGGTTCATGGTATTATAACACACTTTATTTACACATTAAGAATCTCTATGATAAAGTGGAAGTAATTTTTTTTACATGTTTTCTCAAATGTATATATATTTAACCCATACATTAATTCTTTATATAACAAATAATAATAATAATTTAAAATAAAGTTATAATTTAGTTAATTTTTATGATTTTTTAAATTTTGGAATAATGATATATATTATAGAGAAAGTGTTTTGATGTTTATTGTGAATTGATGCCTATAAAATTCACAAACCATTTAATTTATAACTATCCTAGTATATATAATTCTTCTAAAGAAAAAATAATCTTTTTTTATAGATTGAAAAGTCTCTCACATGCTCTTTTGTTTTCTCGGCCTAGTGTTCAAAGGAGAGACTACTTGAATGTATTTCTTCTTCCCTCCCTCCCTCTCTTACCTCTTCTTCTTGAAATACTTCTTTGCTGGCATTATTGTTTGGACTTACAATTAAGACGGGGAATGTTAGCCTATTACTCATATACAATCATGAAGTCCTAGTGTACCACCTTTGTATGTCACATTCTAGGATATAGTTGTTATCCTAAGTGTGTTTCTAGATTCCTATTTTTCCTCCTCCTACTTTATTTCTTGATGAGGTATTGAGGTGAGAGAAAAGAGGTGGTTTCAATCATGTAATATATATTTGCATGATTGAATGAATATAATGTCAACCATATGGATTGAGGCCTTTTCTGCCACTTCTTGTGTCTCATTGTGATGCATTTTATTTATTTAACATCTTGGGGGTCTTCATGCAATGCACTTCTATGTGCCTCATTCAGAAGCATGCCCAACATCTTAAGCCTACCTACTCATAATCTATCATTTGAGTCCAAGTGTATTCTTTTGCTACCAAATTTATTTTTTTCATGCATCCTTCATTGAAATTCATATCAAAATAGATTCAATTGTAAGTTCTAATGCACATGTGCTTTATTTATTTTCCCCTAAAGTGAAACTCACTCAATGCATCTTCAAAATCCCTAAAAGCGTATGAAATTTACACCCAGAATGAAGCAGTGGAGAGAGACTTCAACCCTAGTTCAAATGTTGGAGACTCATTGTTCATGCAAAATCAAAATTTACCCTAAAAAAACAACCCTAAGTTAATAATCTATTATCTATCCTTTGTTAGGTCAAATTCCACTTTTAACAAAGCCTTGGAACAAGGATAAATATAAGCTTCTTTCTTTCAATTTAGTTTCTTAGGGGATGCAATCCATTGAGTAACATCTGCTAGCTTTGGTTAAAGGCAATTGGACCCAATATTAACCCATTTCCCTTATAGAATGCAAATTGTTTTATTGTGTCTTTATCTATGAGTTTAATTTACAATTATGATTTGAGGGTATTGAGGTAAGGGCCCTCCAAGGTTCCCTCACAACAGTACATCCTTGAAGGATGTGACACTTATAGCTAAGGAAGGCACACAAGGTCCCAATGAGAAGTAATTCTTCCTTGCTAGGGAGAGATGGTTTTTTAGGATGAAATTTGCGAAAGCCATTGGTGGTAGATAACAATTAGGGTTAAACCCCTAGTCACATCAAAGATTTCCCTCTTAAAATTGCTTAAAATGGTTAAAATATTAAATGTTTTGATTTTAGACTATTTCAATGTCAACTTGGCAGTGACTTTGGACTAAAATCCTCTAAAATAAGATAGGGATGATTTAAATTAGTGTTAAATGGACAGTTAGAATATAAATATATCATTGTAATGAAAAGAGAGAGAACATTTCTACATATTGCTACACATCAACCCTCGATAAAGATTGCATATTGATATTGATGGTTCCACAATTGTTAAAACTATTACAAAGTATAAAATATATCCTCTCATTTGTCTTATAGATCCATTAAGCCATTAATAGGGAGAGACTAAAATTTGTTAGATTTACTTTGTGTAGTAAATTTATACAAAACTTATTTAAGTACAACATAAATACTTTATGCTTGTTAGGCGTAGCCCAAGTGGTTAGGCTCATGGTGATAAAGCCACCCACCTTGGTACAAATCCCAACTAACATTTTTCAATATGGGTTGGTCTCTCTTCAAAGAATTGTCACTACACCTTGATTCAAATTGTTTACATGGATCTATCTTTTCATCCACTCCATAGTGATAAATGTTTTGCTTTACTCATCGATATTGTCATCAGTCCTAAGGTTAAAGTTACAGAGAAACCTAATCTCAGAGAGGTTAAGCATTCGCCATCATCACAAAATGCAACTGTTGGTAATGGATTGCCCCAACAGAGGGGAAACCAATCCAAGAAACATTAAACACTACCCCTGTTATGGGGGAAACCATCCATTGAACAACTAGACCTTGGTTTTCCAAAAAGAACCAAAAAGAGGAACGCATTCCTGAACCAAAAAGACAGGGACATAATCAAGTAACAGAATGAGATTTCCATCTAGCTGAGAGTTAACTAGAGAATTCAAGACATTTGGCGTGGAGACAGAACACTTCCAAACCACAAAACCACGAATCATAGAAAAAAAATCACCTGGAATCCGGTACCTTTGCGCGTGACCAAGAAACCACAAAACAGTGAGACGAATCCACCTGGGAGCCGGGAACTTTTGCATGTTGCCACGTGTTAGGCTGGTGGTTCCTCCGGAGCTGGCTCTTCCTCAATCCGATAGGAAAACTGATACCAATCGTCCTCCTCTTCAGACGCGCCTCGACCTTGAATAGTTGGAGCATCCACCGTGCTTGTAGCATCCATCTATCACTTACCAGTGTCTTCAGCTTTGTCTTTTCCATGTAGAGCCTTATTGCTTCCTCCTTGCTGCTTGATGCTGATCCCCTGACTACCTGACTCTGCATTATTCTGCTTGTTTCCACAACTGGACATAGTATCTTGCATCCCAAACTCTTCCTTGAAAGAAATTGTGATGGTAGCAGTGATTATAGGCCTGTATAGGGAACTGCAGAAGCTAAATTGAGTGTTGTGAGGGTCAGACAGAGGAGGGAGTGGGAGATCCACAGTGTGGATAACATTGTTCCTCCAGCCTCTTCCACTTCTGTTATTCGGGTAGCTATGAGTGGGATTAGTGAACGAGTTGGGAAATTCAGTAGTTGAGTCTGGGGAGTCAGAGATGGAACTGGTAGAATCTCGCGAGTGGCTAAAACCACCACGTGAACCTCCACGTCTACTACGCATGCGGTGCCTGAGGCGAGCCATGGCTAAATTGACAATGGAAGAATTGGAAGGAAGGCGACGTTGAACAAGAGCAGGGGTGGGTAAACCGCAAGGAAGAAGACAATCACAGGAATGCAAAAAATGAAAACCATTACCAAAATCCTGACAAGGGAGTATCAGGCAGTGACTGCCCGTAGCAGTTCTGAAACACGGTTCGGCCACATGCGGAGAACAAACGCTACGGAGAAGTGGACGAGAAACAAATCGGTTTGCAAGGGACATGGTGATGAAGGAGATGATCTCTTCACATCTTTCGGAGACAATAAATGTCACCTGCAAGGTGTTTTTATTCCAGCTCCTGTGGGCTCTCATGACGAAGCGCAAAGCTAGATGACTTCCCAACCCGCCGACGATTCGTCTTGTCAATTAAATGGTGTTGTTGACACCCGCATCTGTGTACCTCCACCAATAACTTAGATCACATGCACTCTTATGCTATCATCCTCCACTTGCATGAATGAACAAACTCCCTTACCCATTTATGTGCACAAACAAAATCATAAATTTCATTTTCCAATACAACCCACAATCAATCATGATTTTCCAAGCTATTGTATTGAGCCCATAACTCTCATTTATTACTGAAAGGACTTCCTTAGCTACCACCCAAGGCTCAATAGTTTTTGGGAAGAGATATTTCCACCAATTAAAATTCAAAATTAAGGATATTAGAAAGAGGGAAAACATTTCAAATTAAAAAAATTAGCAACAAAGGTATTGACAAGGGTAGATTAGGATTATTTACAAGGTCAAATCCCATATCCCCCTTATTATTCCCCAATTGTGGTATGATGGTTCATGTATGTGCTCAAGCCTCAGTGAGTTATTTGCAATCTTTCATCAATCAAAGTAAAATATATTTCATTTACAATGTTTCTGATTTATCCATTTCAACTTAACATTTTAATAAAATGTTCATATCAAAATAAAACAACACTCAGAATAATTTTCTTAGAAATTATTGTTGAATTTGTAACTATGGTCAATGTTCATAATGTACATTTAGTCACTTGTTGTATTTGGTCACTTCTTGTAATTATAGTTATCACTGTAAAGCATATTTATAAATTCTTCAGTCAAAGGAACTTATTTGTTTTGACTCAAAGTCCCCTTGTGACTTTTTAAAGATGAAAATTTGAATTTTTGAAATGTAAATTTTGGCTCCAAAAGTGACAAGTAAACTTCCCTCCAATTCAAGTCGGCCCTAGACAAGAGACACCAATTTGGCATAGTAATATCACTATATAAAGGTTATTTTACCTCCTCCACTTGGGCATTCGTATTCTCTCACACAAGATAGATGTTGAGCATGCAAGTGAAGGACAAGGAGGATGAAAAGAAGGATGAAATTAATCTCTCTCTCTCTCTCTCTCTCTCGTGCGCTTGCACATGTGGATAGTTTCTCTATATTTCTTATTCACAATTTTTCTAGGCAGTTTATGTCGCAAAAAGTCAAGATCTTGAAAAAGTCGCGGAAATCGCAAAAAGTCGAGTTTCTGAAGAAGCCACAAAAGATGCAGAAAACAAAGTTTCTAAAGAAGCCACAGAAGCAACAGAAATTCAAGTTTTTGAAGAAGCCACAGAAAGATGAGTTTCTGAAGTTGATGCAGAAGGCCAAATTTTTTGACATATCAGTAAAGAAAATTGTTGGATCAAATTGGGAGGCCTGACTTGGAGGGGAAGACAAGGTTTTCACATAGGTCTAGGTGTGTCTCTTCTTGAACAAATGAATTTCTTTATTGAAACAGTTGTTGGGTTTTTCCCCTTGGTGGGTTTTCCCAAGGTAAATCTTATCTTCTCTTATGCATTGTGGTCTCTACTGTTCTATTTTTATTTGTGGTTGAAGTTATGGAGCATAATTACTAAATGATATATTGGAATAAAAGTTAAAGAAGATCTAAATCAAAGGTAATTATCACCATTTCAGAAATATTATGCTAACCCTAATTGCACTAAGAAAATCAACAATTGTTAGGGCATCAAAATTAGGATATAACACCCCCTCACCCTCCAAATAACAATATCCTCGGTGTTAAGTAGTCTTAAGAAGTGAAAAAAATGGGTATGCCTCTTTCATGGTATCCTTTGATTCCCATGTTTCTTCATTTGAACAAAAGTACTCCCATTACACCTTTAACTGTCGAAGGCTTAGTTATGAAGAAATATTTCCTTCCTATCAAGTATACATAGGGGCTCTAGCTAGAACTCTCCCCCTAGTTCCCCATGAATCACAACCAAATCAATTATGTGGCTAGGATCACGCACGTGCTTTTCAAGAAATGAAATATGTAAAACATCATGTGTTTTAACATTTAGTGGTAAAGCAAGCCTTTATGTTATAAGTTCCATCCATTCAAGGATTTTAAAAGGCTTGTGGTATATGGGTTCAAGCTTGGCACAAGTTACCAACATTATGGAACTTTTATGTAGCTTTTCCTTGAGATACAGTGGTCCCACACTTTAAATTCTCTATTTTTTTGGTTTAGTCAACATAACTCTTGTATCTATATATTGAGATGATTTCAAATTTTACTTGATTCTTAAGACCTGTTGTTCCATTAGCTTTAGCCTTTTTTATCCAATCACAACCCTTTTTTCTAGATTAATCTATTTCACCTAGGTGTTACATGTTTTTTTGTAAAGTGAATATAACGGGCTCATCTTTGGTGATTCTTGGTAGCCATTGTTGTAGGAAACCTCTAACAAATTTCGTTGGTATTCCCATTTCACTAGTTTTCCTATCATGTACCTACAGAGCATGTCTTCTAATATTTGATTCATTCTTTTTTTCTAAACATAACTTTGTAAAATTTGGCCAAGTTCCAAACCTTTAAAATAATGCGTTCCAAAAACTTGACATAAATTTCATATCCTTATAGAGATGATTGCCTTTGGCATACCATCTAGTTCAAAAATTACCTTCACAAAATTATCCACAATGTCAATTGCCTTATGGGTTGAATTTAACGAAATGAAACTAAAAACCTTGCTTAGATTACTAACCACTACCATAATTGCATCATGTTTCTTCTTTGTCTTTGGCAACCCAATGATTAAATCTAGTGCTACGGTCTCCCATTTCCACTCTAAGATTGGTAAGGGCTATAAAAATCTCGTAGGGCATTAGTCTTCCCCCTTGACCTGTTAACACTCTATGTATCTAGTAGTATATTCCACAATTTCCTTTTTCATCCTCGACCAACGATACTACTTCCTTATTGCCATGATCATCTTTTAATATTTTAATGTCTCAAATAAGGCTTCTTTTGTAAATCATCAAAGAGAAGTCTCTTTAAATTTATGTAGTTGGGTATGTATAGCTAATTATTATAAATAAACATCCCATCATTTGTTATTTGATGTTTTTCACATTTCATAGGTTACAGCTGCAAAAATTCTTTAATATGCACAAATTGTTCATTAGTGCTCAAGGCTTCATTTACCCTAGATTTCAAATCAAATTCATATCTTCCATTTTTTGCTAAGTGAATCATTTGCATCCTCCTACTAAGCTACATTATTCTCTTTACCCTTAAGTGCTTTATCTCAAAGTCATGCCCGTTAAGAAAGATAGCCATATTTCTCATCAAAAATTCAAATGAGGCTAATAAACCAAATATCTCAGCCCATTATGATTAGTCATTAATATAAATCCACTCCCCATCAGGTAATGCCTCCATATCTTAAGAACATGAATTATAGTTGCAAGTTATAACTCATGAATGGCATAATCCCTCTTATGTTTCTTTATTTTTCAAGATTCATATCTTTTTAAACTACAAAAAATCCTTGTGATTAGCTCCCTTTTTTGCTTCCATGGATTGTTATAGTGTATTTTTCTCCAAATTTTTAAAAACATCGGCACTATTTATCGGGATGGCACTATTTTTAGTGTTGTTTGTGCTGACCAAAACATTTAGGCCATAATAGTGCCATAAATTTCCCCTGAAATAGCGCAAGCTTTAGCTCCTTTTTTGAGACCTATATTATTGCCTTGGTTAGCTCCCTTTTTAGCGTCAGATGTGCCTAAATAGTTAAATAATTAAGGTTTTGGGGTTTAAGTGGATAGGGGATTTAAGGATTATTGGATTTATGGATTTGGGCTTGAGGGATTAAGGGTTAAGGGATTAGGGGTTAGGGTTTAATGGATTAAGGGTCAAGAGCTAAGAGATTTGATGCTTACAGGTTAGGTAGCTTATTGGCTTTGGGATGATTGGTTAAGGGATTAATGTTTAACTCATGCCTAGGGCATAAGGTTTTATGGATTAAGGGATTAGGGATTAAGTGTTTAAGGGTTGATGCCTTAGGGGTTATGGGTTTTAGGGATTTTGCGTTAAGAGATTAGTGATTAAGTAGGGTTTAGGGATTAAGGGTACTTTAGGAATTAGGGCTTACGGATTTAAAGGTCAATGCAGGAATAGGGGTTAGGGGATTTAGGCCTTTATCGAAACTCTTGAAATTTAATGGAATTGCTTCCACCATGCCCATTACCAATGTCATCCAACGATGTCGCAGGATGAGCAGTGAATGCGTAGAAATGTCTTGTATGCGTAGATAGTTGACATTGGTAAACTATACACATGCCTTGACATTATGCAATGGTTTGAAGACTCAAGTGTGCTTGATGTCCTGACATAATCTTTGAGATTGTCCATGTTTTCATTAGTGTTCATCATGTAGTCGCATTTTCATCATTCATCATTCCCATAGATGGAATGTTTATCAAAAATCTCTTAAAATGTCAAGGAACATCTTCCAACACGCCCATCACCAATGTCATCCATTGATGCCACATAGTGAGCAATGAATGGGACCAACATTGAACTTTCTTCAAACTATTCCTGTATGCATCAAAATTTGACGGTTAGAGTAGACACATGCCTTGATAGTAGGTGAGGGCTTCAAGACTCAAGGATGTGTAATGTCCTTGCATAATATTTGAGATTGTCCACGTTTGCATCAACATTCATCATTCTTCATTCCCATCTATGGAATATTTTTCGAAACTATCTTGAAATGTCAATATGGAAAATCTTCCAACACGCCCATAACCAATGTCATCTACCAACGTCACACGGTCAACAGTGAATGGGGCCAATGTTGAAATTTCTTTAAACTATTCTTGTATGCATTGAAATTTAACATGGTTGGGCTAGGCACATGCCTTGATGGTATGTGAGGGTTTTACGATTCAAGGATGTGTGACATCCCTGCATAATCCTTGAGATGGTCAACGTTTACATCAACACTCATCATGCAGTCTCATTGTCATAATTCCTCATTCCCATCTATGGAATATTTGTCGAAAATCTTTTGAAATGTCATGGAACATCTTCCAACACGTCCATCACCAATGTCATCCACTGACATCGCACGGTGAGCATTAAATGTGGCCAACGTTCAAACTTAGTGAGTATGGGGATTAAGGATTGTGGGTTAGTTATTAAGGTTCATAAGGTCATACAATGGAGTTTATTAGGATTTATATATGTTTGGGGCTATGGGATAGAGAAATTAAGGATTATTTGGGTTAGAAACTAGGGTTTTGAATTATGTGTTAGCATTTATTAGGGATAGTTATTAAGGGTTGGGGTTTTTTTTTAAGGGTTTATAAGGTGAGGATTTATAAGGATCGGGAGTTTTCAGAGTGTTAAGGATTATAAGTTAATATAGTAGTTATCAGCTATAGTGGATATATTAATTTAGGAATTTTTGTTATTAATGCTAAGTCCAAAGGATATATGCATTTAGGGATAGGGGTTATTTGGTTTAAGGTTTAAAAATGAAAAGGCTTTGGGCATGTCCTAAAGGTTATGGGTTAGGGCATATAGGAGTTAGAGAATATGTTTGTATATGGGTTTAGGTTATGGATCATAAATGTTACTAGTTAACAAGTATATTTGCTATGGTTGAGAGTTTCTTAGTGATAATGATTACATTTCAAGTGTTAAGGATGATAGCATTATGCTTTTTGGGATATAGTTCTCATAGTTAGAAGATATATTAGATAATAGATGTTAGGGGTCAAAATTAGTATGTTTTAAGGGTTATAGGGGCTTGGGTTTCTCCTTCTTCCTTCCCTTCACACTTTGCTCTCAAAACGTTTTTTTGGTTTTGTAATTCCTGAGATGAAGTTCTAAATGAAACCTCCAACACTTGGCTTTACAATATCCATTGAACTTGTAGTGCTAGGAAAAATTCTTGCTACTATAAAGGCTACTTGACATTCTCTTATCATCAATGTTCCTCTAAAATTGTGGTTATTTTGCAGAAGTTTTATTGTCATTCTTCACGTTGAAAGAACATGGAATAAAGTGCCAACAAACATAATAGTTGTGGCATATCTTCTTGAAATAGAAATAAACTATAGATGCCTCAACATAATTCTTTAGTCTCTCCTTATGCATTCCAATTTGTTTGTTTGGTCCCCCAAGGATTGGTGTAGTTTTGGATGGTGAAAAATCTCTTGGTTTCCCTCGTCTAAAATTCTACATGCAATTTGGAATGGCTTGTTTACGATTCCATTTTTAGTTTCGTTTTCTTCCATCGAATTTGCTTCTTTTTTCAATCCCTCTTTCCTTAAAAAAGGTTATTTTGGTACTCTTTGACTTATTCAAACGCTTTATTCCACTATCCAAGCCTCCATGCTTGGGCCCATTTCCAACTACAATAGGATTTTCAATCCCTTGGCTTCTCTTTCATAACCCTTGGCCATATGTCGTAGCTTGTACAACAAGCTCCCATCATTATATGAATTATTCATAAAATAATGGGATCCTTCTAACTTTTCTTTCTTTTGTGAATTTTAATAATTTATGATCATTTAATTTAAATTTTAATAATTTGTACATACTTACAATTTGATTCATCTTTCATTTTTTATAATTTTTTCATAATTTGTTTTGATGATATCAATTTGCCTAAATTTGATTTAAAGACTATTATTTGTAAAATGTCAAAATTTTATGAAAATGATTTTACAGAGTATCATAACGTGATTCATAAATTGATTAGATTAATTGTCTCAGATTCCAAATATTTGAATATGGGTAATCTCAATCCAAATCAAAGAAAATATTATTAATTGAGTCATTTGAATACCGAATGTTAGTGTTCTACTTCCATATCTAGATTATTTTCAAACAAGTTCAATCAAGTTGGATTGAAACCAAACATAATGTATTTGGATTCATGTGGAACACTTAATATCATTAGTTTCAACCCATTGAATATCGAGATGTGAAATATGGCTATTTAAGCTTCTTTCCTTTAAACTTATTGATTTTTCATTTGATATGTGGCATTTCTTGATATGGATTTTCAAGGTTCAATGCACATTATTGTTGATGTGGAGTATAATGTGTCATATCCCACACACTGCATGCGACATTTATTTAAAAAATTGTGCTAATGTGTCAACTAATCTAACAATGATGTGTTAGGTGATTATTATATCTGGATCTAGAATCAAGCTTACGAGAATATCAGTTGAAACTCTTTAGATGCCAAATGTTAGATACATTGCCATCAAGTGTTTTACATTTGGATATGTCCCTAGTAGTTGGAACTTGATTCAAGTCATCCATATTTCCAAATACTTATGATCTAGATTTTTGAAGGGAACAAAATGAAATACAAATTTATAACCAAAGCATAAATATATAGTGAAACTTGTCTTCTATTAATAAGTGGAAGGTGTTGAAAATGTAGAAATTCATAATGAAACAAACTAGCTTGAATGGTGGTAGCTTATCGCTAAGTAGATATGTGACAACTACATGCCTTCACCAAAGTGAGTTACAATGAGGTCGAAAGGACCATTCTAACATCACAAGCAATGAGGAAAACCCAAATATTGAAAAACCTAACCCTAAGAGATGAAAAGCCAAAGGGATTATGGGCCCCATTAGGTTTAGTTAGTAAATCAACTTCCCAGGGTCATAAATTTTGCATACAATAATTGTTTGGTAGGCTAGGTGGCATGTTTGAAAGGTCTAGCCAAGAATTACACATTTCCACGAACAAAGCATGGGTCATTTCCATGTAAAAAAATATCATTTAGGGCCTCAAAATGGCCCTAGAAGTTTAGCAACCGAAAAAAATGTAAAAAACCTCCTAAGATAGAGAATTTTCCTTTGAGTCAGTAGAGTAGGTGGATGGCCACTGATATCTATTGAAAATTGTAGCAAGAAATTATCAATTTGATTTTTCCTTCATTAAACTGAGAAAATCTAAATTTCGACATCAGTAAACAACTTGGATGATGTTAACTTGTGAGACATCACTTGTGTCACCCAGTTTACTTAGTAAATTCAAGTTGGACGAGTTAGAGTTCAGTTCTGCATGTGTGGTTGCATTTTGTAGCAACCAAGGTCAGTTATCTCAGGTTGTTTTCAATTAAACTAGTTCCAATTGTTGGAAGAACTAGTGGAGGGTCAAGTTGTGTAGTAGGAATTCAGTAAAACTCATTAATCATCCAGTTAATTGATCAATTAGCGAAACATAGCTAATAAATTTAGAGAATTCGAGTTACCCATTTGAGGTGGAGATTCGAAGGCAGTGTAACATCAATTGTAGACTAGTCTTGTGCGTACATTTGTTGCATGTAGTCATATGATCAGCCTAAGGAATTTCTCAATTCAATTAGAGGAATTTCATAAATAATAGGGACTAATTCCTCAAGGAACAATTCAAGTAAATAGGAGCGCAAGCCGAAGAAAAAATTGACTAAGTCTAGGCCAGAGGCCTTTTGTGAGTAAAGAGATAGGTTTTGCACTTGCAGGGTGAGCTCAATTGAGTGAAGTAATGGTAATACATATTTATTCATTTGATTAATGGAAGCAGACATTAGGGTTTTTAGTAGAATGTTTTCCCTAGATAAAAATACTTGTTGCATGTGTGTTATTTCTTCTTGCATGTATGAGATTTATGTTCTAAATTGTGAAATAACATTTACATAGCAATAGAGTAGGTTTGTGTTTTGTGGTTTTAATTAAAAATTCGTGAGAAGTTGCAAATCTACAACCTAATTTCTACATGGTATTAGAGTTGGATTCACATTATAGAAAAAGTTGTTTCTGAGAGGTTTGAATTTGAAGATTAGTGCAGCAGGATTTGTTCAGAGCCAAGAAGATGGTCTTTAATGGACTAAGGCTATAGTATGCCTTTGAAGGCACCCAAATTTTGTTGCATTGAACGATCATATGGAGGCGGTATTGGATGACAATGGATTTCTAGAATACATCAAGATAGATTTTGCAAAATCTCAAGCATCTGATGTCCAAAACCTTGCTCAGTGAAATAAATATGTAGCCAAGGCGAGGAGAATAATATTAGAGGGAATACAAGATCATATTCTCTTGAATATCCATGGAAAAGAAAATTCATTTGTGATATGGAAAATGCTAACAGAATTGTTCGAGAATAATAGTGAACACAACAAGTTGTGACTCAACGATAAACTTTGAAGCATCAATATGCAAAAGAATGACACAATTTCGCAGTATTTGAGCAAGTTTACATAGTGTTGTGATGAATTGGCAAGGTCGGTGTTAATGTCCCTGAAGAATACTTGGTAAGCCTAGGCCTTATGGGCCTTCCCAAGAGCTAGCAAAGCTATCAAGGTTTGGTGAATGGGAGGGAGAAACACGAAGGTAGCACAAGCCTTCATCAGGGAGATTGTGAGATTGCATGGTGTTCTGAAAAAGATTGTGTCGGACAAGGATGCCAAGTTCACTTCCAAGTTTTGGAAGGAGTTGTTTGTCGGATTGGATACAAATTTGGCCCTCAACACAACTTATCCACAAAAATATTTATAGACAAAGAGGGTCAACAAGATACTAGAGGATATGTTGAGGATGTATGTCATGCATTAGCAGAGGAGATGGGAGGAGTAACTTCCATTGGTTGAGTTTGCATACAACAACGATTATCAAGAGTCACTGAGGATGACTCTGTTTGAGGCATTGTTTGGGCAGAGGTGTAACACTCCCATCAGCTGGATTGATCCAATGAACAGGTTACTTAATGGACCATACATGATTTCAGACATGGAATAGGAAATGTAGGTTATAAATAAGAATCTAAAGGTAGAACAAGATAGGTAGAAAAGTTATGCAGACAAAAACAGGGCATTTAAGGAGTTTCAGGTTGGGAAGAATGTTTATTTGTGCATTAATCCCAAGAATATATCCTTGATGATTGGATCATGTTCCAAGTTGGCACCATGATATTACATTCCTTTTGAGATCCTTGAGAAGATTGGACCAGTGTCCTACATACTTGCACTACCTCTGACAGTGATAGTCCATGATTTTTTTCATGTTTTTTTTGCCTAAAAGATATGTAAAGTATGTTGATCATGTTATTGATTGGTATGTATTGCAGGTGGAGTAAGAAGGATAATTTTGGCCAGAACCCCAATGCATATTGTAGCGGGAACATCTCATGCTCCGGAACAGAGCACTCAAGCAGGTTAGCGTGCGTTCGAAGCTCTTTGGGCCTGATGAAACTACATGGGAGATAGTTGATTAGATGGTGGCTATGTATCCTTCATTCTTTTGCAGTGAAGGAAAATGCTTTCTATTGTTAATATCGCCATAAGCTATGTTATAAAGATCCAATAAGCGGTATGGCTTTTATATTGTCATGTTGTCATGGTGGTTTTTCTTTTGAGCAGGATGTTATTGTAAACACTGCAATGAGTTGGGTTATAAAGGTCCATAACCATTATTTTTCTCTTCAGCAGTTTTGCTAGCTCTAGGTGTGGTGTACCAATGAGGATGGTATTCCCCTAAGGGGGATGGATATGTAACAGCCCCGAGTTAAAATATCGTATAATAAAAGTTAATAAAGGTTAAAAAAGACCAAGGGAAAGGGTCACTTATCCCAAGCTGAATGTTGGGAAAAATATCCTAGTGGGCATTATTTGATGTATTTATGGCTAAGCAAGATTGGAAAAGGCAACAACTAAGGCTTTAAAAGGAAAAATGGCATTTTTAGCGATTTATTAATGAAAATCATGGAAATTAATGGAAAAGGAAAGTGAAACGTCACGGGTTGCATGTGAGGAGAAAAAATGAAGGAAAATATTGGAAAATTGAAGAAAATAGAGGACTCATTAATAAAAAAGACTTTTGAGGATTAGTTGGTACCTTTTTTTCAATTCAATTTTGGAATTAGCTTCAGAGAGGAGAAAGAAAGTAAGCAAGCAAGGAAAGGAAAGGAAAGGAAAGCAAAGAAGGACAAGGAAACAAAAGGAAGGCAAGGATCAAGCAGCTCCAACAGGAATACTTGCAGGTAACATATTGCATGTGTGATTTCCTAGGTTGTTTTGACATGCATGGTGTGTGCATGTTGGTATATGGTTCTTTTGTTGTCATTGGCATAGATGTTGTTGAGATTCGAAAATGGATTTTAGCCTAGCCTTTCCATTTATGAATAACCATGGTGTGATGGGATTATTGTCGATTTGAGCTTTGGATTGCCAGATGGTTTTCAAATTTAGGATGTGGTGCTCTCAGTAAAATTCCCAAAGGCCTAGGAATCCCTTGACCGGTAATGGTGGGATAAACGATAAATCCTTAGGGTGGAGACTAGAAAATTCCTCAAGGATGGTGAAGAAATTATAAGGCGGTCGTGGTTTAACCTCTGGATTCCCTTAATTGTCTTTATATTGGTTTATCTCATGAGATCCTACAATCATGCTTGGAATATGGCATGGGGGTGATTGGTTGAAGAGAGATTTAGCTCAACCAATCTATGGTCGAGTGGAACGTGGAAGTCCCGAACTTAGTCGGTATTTTATTATGTTTAATAAAAGCTAAGTTTCTCTTGCTTTTTGCAAGGAAATGTATTTGTTATTATGTGGCTTTAATGGTTGTTCCCTTATTGTTATTTATTTGCTTATATGCTGGTTATAAGCATGGTTATATGACAGTTCTCAGTCATGGATCTATTCATGTTTTTTCTTGTAACTAAATAAATAATGAATGCAAGACCTAATTGATTATATGACAACTAATGTGAGAAGGTAGAGACCCTTCTTGTTAAACATCAATTAAGTTTTCAGTCCCTTATGTTCAGACTAGCACTCGTGGCCTGTAGGTTATATATCTACCAAGTGTTTGACGAAATGTCAATCTCGGGTGGGGATGGTCAGGTCAAGTCCTCGTACTAGTTTTGGCTTGTAAGCATTATCTTCATGTATTTTATGGGTTCTGGAAGTTTCATGGATTTTATAGCAGAGGCTTAGCCCAGTCCTAGAAAGTAGGCTTAATTCTCATAGTTGTTGGCACAACACTGGCAGAAAAATGCCAGAGTTGCACTCATGTAAGCCTATGGGAGCCATTGGGAACCCATACTCACATGGAGACCTTGGCAAGGGAGCGACTGGGGCTCAAGGTCAGGGAAAAAGTGAGTTTTCTGAGGGGTTGGACACCTGGAGGGGTTAGGTTACTCCTGTAGGTCTTGTTGAACTTAAGGGAAGTCAATAAGGTCCTCAATTGTCGACTCCACTTCATTAAGGTCACAAAGGAG
>APFE031641389.1:841-20510 GCA_000404065.3 Pinus taeda
TTTAAATAATGATTCAAAATATTAAGTCATGGTTGTCCTCCTGTTTTTTTCTTTTTACTTTCTGGTTCACGGAATCCCATGGTCAGTGGGTCCACTACGTCGTCCAGGTTATTTTTTAAATAATGATTCAAAATATTAAGTCATGGTTGTCCTCGTGTTTTTTTTTACTTTCCGGTTCACGGAATCCCATGGTCATTTTTTTACTTTATGAATCCCATGGTTAGTGGGTCCGCTACGTCAATAATGATTCAAAATATTAAGTCATGGTTGTCCTCGTGTTTTTTTTTTTACTTTATGGTTCACGGAATCCCATGGTCAATGGGTCCGCTACGTCCAAGTTGGGGGTGGACACACAACCCGAAGGGGGTCGCACCCCTTGCCCTATTTACTTTCTGAATCCCATGGTCAAGTTGGGGGTGGATACACAACCCGAAGGGGGTCGCACCCCTCGCCCTATTTACTTTCTGAATCCCATGGTCATTTTTTTACTTTCTGAATCCCATGGTCAGTGGGTCCGCTACATCAATAATGATTCAAAATATTAAGTCATGGTTGTCCTCGTGTTTTTTTTTTACTTTATGGTTCACGGAATCCCATGGTTGGTGAGTCCGCTACGTCCAAGTTGGGGGTGGACACACAACCCGAAGGGGGTCGCACCCCTCGCCCTCGCCCTATTTACTTTTTGAATCCCATGGTCATTTTTTTACTTTCTGAATCCCATGGTCAGTGGGTCCGCTACGTCAATAATGATTCAAAATATTAAGTCATGGTTGTCCTCGTGTTTTTTTTTTACTTTATGGTTCACGGAATCCCATGGTCAGTGGGTCCGCTACGTCCAAGTTGGGGGTGGACACACAACCCGAAGGGGGTCGCACCCCTCGCCCTCGCCCTGTTTACTTTCTGAATCCCATGGTCAGTGGGTCCGCTACGTCAATAATGATTCAAAATATTAAGTCATGGTTGTCCTTGTGTTTTTTCTTACTTTATGGTTCACGGAATCCCATGGTCAGTGGGTCCGATACGTCCAAGTTGGGGGTGGACACACAACCCGAAGGGGGTCGCACCCCTCGCCCTATTTACTAACCTAACTCCAAGAGCTTTCGGGAATTGACCCTGTGACCTCCCGATTGGCGAGGCACTGACTTGACCGATTAAGCTAACTCTTGGGGCTAGTTGTCCTCGTGTTATAAGCAAAAATTGATCATTTATTTTTTTATTTAATTTCTTATATTTAAATAAGAAAGACGCTATAGTGAAGCCCTTTCATGGATTTTGAATAGGGCAAATTTAAAGGCTTGTGATTTCTTTTAATGCACCAAATTCGTTGCAAGAAACGATGGAAAGATATATCCAGCTATGTGGGTTTGGATATCCATTCATGATAATCTTATTTTCAAGCCCTTGGTTAAAGTGTATAAAAGTAAACCATATTCTTAGTGCTTCAAATTGAAAGCATTTTCACCATTTAATTTTACAATTACTATATAGTCTTTTTTATCCGTATGAATGAAAACCAATACATGTCCATAGTTTTACTCATGTGAATGAAAACTAATACATTTCAATACTTTAGGTTCGACTTCTGCAAAACCTAAACTAAATTAGTTTAGAGACGTGTTACAATTAATAAAGGGCACAATTCGTTGATTAAACAGAGTGTCATCTATGCAAATATTTCAAACTACATATTTTCTTTATCTAAATTAGTAGATATATTTTCAATATTTTATTGAAAATTAACAGAGTTAAATGTTCATTGCACCTTGCCATGTATCAGCGCCACATTAAATGGGACACCTGTCCTTCCATCAATTAGATGTTGGATTCGGGAGGCACAACTGTCCGGCACACAGAAAAATATCCCGAACTATCATCGCTCCCAACCATCCTCGCCTTTCCGACCTGCTCAGCCATTTCCGGGCTCTGCTCACCACCCCCGCGTGCAGCCACCGCCATCGGCATTTTTTTCCATGACCGTGACTTCCGCTGGCAACCATCTCTGCCCAGCCATTTCCAGACGTTGCTCACCACAGCCATGCGCACAGACCGCCCGCGAATTACATTAAAATAGGGGATGATTCTTTCTGCATAAAATTCTTTATATTCACTCAGATGAAATATCTTTATATTGAGTAATGTTGAGAAAAAAAATAATTTTAAAATAAGAATAAATTCTCACGAGTATATAAATACACATTCTCATGAGTATTAAAGTAAAATTAGACATTTTCTAATCCTAAAACACCATAGGATAAAAGAGTTTTTCACATTTTCACCACTGTTGAAATAGAAAAATATTTTTTCTTAACTTGTCCACCATATACTCATACGTTGAATCTAAATTTCAAAATATTCATCACACTAGCCACCTACTTAGTCTTTTAATTCAACAAAATTTTAAATTTTAAAATTCTAAATTTTGAACACTTCTTTTAATGCTTTTGAGCATATACATAAAATACTAAAGAATTTTGAATAATCTCTTATATTCTTAAAATATGATAAACCATTCCGTTCTTAGTCAATATTAATTATTATCATCAATAAAATTGTCAATTTATCCGCTTAAATTTATATAATGTAAAGGTTTTAAAACTTTTTAAGGATACTAATTTCTTTTATACATGGAAAAACAAAACTTAAATAAAAACATTTTCTTTTATAAGAAAAAAAGATGAATTAGAATGTGTAGCATATTATATCAATCCAACTTATAAATCTTACATATTGAAATAAAAATATTTCTTTATACAAGGAATATCTTTAAATTTTATATGATAAATATACTTTAACCACGAATATACATTTATATATTTTTATACTTAAATGATTAGATATTGAGTTGATAAAGTTTCATAATAAATATTGAATCTCAGTGCAATATGTTATAGGTGGGGTTTGAATGTAATAAGAAGATAACAAATATTCTTAACTATCTAAATAAACTCCAATTGTCATTACATCTCTAATAAGTTGACGAATGAAGTGCATATGAATCTCAACGTGTTTTTCCCATATGAATCTCAATGTGTTTTTTCTATTGATGCTCCACATGATTTTTAGAAATTTGTATTTCACTTTGATTTTCACACCATAAGAGAGTAGGTTGACCCTGCTAAATATCAAATTCAAGCAATAATTGCTACAACCAAATAACTTCTTCACTTGCCTCTATACTCATTTTTTTTTTTGCGTGTGGTTCACGAACACCTTCTGTCAATGGGTGGCGCTACCTCCATTGGAAAAATCTGGGCTTGACGCCCCACGACCTATTGCAAGACCTGACCCCAAGAGCTTCTTGCCTCTATACTCATATTTTGCTATCGATAATGCAATTATTGATTGTTTCTTGCAGTACCAAGTAATAGGGGTAGACCCAAGATAGAAAAAAAATACATAAGTGGACTTTCGATCATCCACTGATCCAACCTAGTCGGATTAGTGAAACCTACAAACTCAAGAGAACCAACAGAATGCCAAAATTGGAAGTTCCTTAAATATGCCTGAGAATATGCTTTGCTGCTTTCTAGTGACTCTCATGAGCATTCTAAGAAAATCTAGAGACCAATCCAACTGCAATCTAAGATCCACTCTAGGAGTGATGCAACTAGTATAAAGAATAACACCTGAATCTATTTTCCGGTTAATAATCATTTCAACACCATTATGAAAAAGCAATAAGTGAAAAAATAGAACAGTAAAAACTTCAAGGAAAAAAAATAGAAAATAAGAAAACTTCAACTCCCTACATTTTTGCAACAAACACATTATATACAAATTCGGAAAGGATAACTATATTAACAATATAGTTGCTACTAGGAAAGTACTGACCATGTTCACCAACAATATAGAATGAATATGTTGATGATCTTTATCCAACGTCTTTCATTATTTTCAAACAAAACACCATCTTCGTTCATATAAACACTCTCTTTCCAAACACAATGTTCAAAGAAGATGAAAGTTAATAAAGTTTTAAAAAATATAAATTCTTTCACATCATAAACATTAAACAAAACTACCATCAAAATAAAATGTTTACTGCAGACAACTAGTCCTCTTTTCATACTTACTATTAAAAGATTATCCTTCGTGATTTACTAAAACTATTTTTTCCATTAATACGCATCTCTTCTCCGTTCTTTAATGACTACCTTATTTGGTTGATACCACTTCCGTTAACAAAACCATAGAGAATAAATATTTGGAAAATTAATTTTCCCACAACAAACTTGGAACACATAGAAAATTGATCACGTTACACATAATTGATATAATAACAACTTCGGCGGATTATGGACTCATAAGAATAAAACTTTTCTTCTCAATAAGTAGGAAAACTTTCCATTTTTTACATATTGCAAAACATAAAGAAAATGTGTATAAAACTTTCCATTTTATACACGTCCTTAGTATAAATTGAAAATGTGAATTAGAATAATCTTAAAAGTATTAGAAACATTAAACATATAAAGGGTCTACAACATTCGCAAAAAATAAACATGTTCAAGCTTAAAGGTTAATTCAATACATCCACACCGACTGGAGCTATGTAAACAATAGAATCTCCATTCGGAATAAGCGAAAAAACATTTACATTTCTAGACAGAAGCATGAGGCTACTAACCACCTTCCAAATTTAGTATAGTTATTTCCTTTTTATAAATTCATAAACTGAACTACAATGGTCTTCAAAAACATTAAACATACATAGGGTTTTTAGCAATATCAAAAAATAATAATAACCTCCAAGCTTCAAAGCCTAATTCAATACATCCAGAGGTAGTTGGAGTATGTCAACAATATAATCTGCATTTTGAATAAGTGAAAAAACATTTGTATTTTCAATCACATCATTAAAATCTTCAATTTTAGAAACATGAGGCTTCAAGCATAGACAATCCATCAACAATTGTTGTTTTGCACAATCCCGTCATTAAATCATACAAGTTTAACTATACTTCAGACCAACCCAAGATAAGGGTTTTTCTTTCAACTATTCACAAAGGTATATAACCTGCACATTTACTATTTATATCCACATAGACATTTATATCCACAGAGATATATTCAAGCAACGACCATCTGTACCGGCAATCATCCTCAAAATATTTGAGACTTTGCTCTTTCCAGAGTCAACCAAATTGAAAATTCTCTATCTCTTCAAGTGATCATCCTCAAAATATTCGAGACTATGCTCTTTCCAGAGTAGACCGAATTAAAAATTCTCTATCTCTTCAAGTGACCAAATGGATGTGAAACCGTTATTAACAACACAAACAAGTTGATTCCTATATAAACCTAATGACATACATTGTATGTCAACAATAGGAACAAACGAATAACCCCAATTGTTTCTATTCAATTCCAACCAGTAGATAGTGTAACCATAAGTAGGGTAATCTTCATAATCTCTATCTAGATATACCCAATAAAACTTTTCTTTAAAGAAGATAGCCTCCTTTGGTGGCATTACTCTATCGTATGGAAGCTCTTTCCTCTTCCAAACGTTGTCAACACTACTATAAATGAGAATCCATATTTTTAAAAACATATTTCAAAAACACCAACTCATATTTTAATGGAGTTCATTTTTTCAATAAAAAAAATCCTCACTCCCCAACATTGAAGCAATTCGATTGCAACACGATACTTCAAAAAGACCAGAGATCAAACATCCAAAAGATCGAATTCCACCACTAAGAAACCCAATTTAGCACCCCACAACAATGTGAACCATTTTACCATACACCACCATGCTATTTGTTTTAGTATCTATCACTACTAATTATTTTTAATTATTTATTTATTAACAATTCTGTCCATGTTGCATGTTATGTTGTGCCTATGTTTTTTTATGGGTCCACTATAAAGGGTAAGTAGATATCTGAAATTAACAAAGAAATAGTTAAGTAGTTTTTTTATGAACAAAATTTTACTACATAACATCAAATTTTACTGCATAACTTTTAATTCTCTAATTTTAACACACCACCCAACACTTCGAAAGTCTATTTCTCATGAACCTAATTTTACCGCATTACATCACATTTTACTCCATAAATTTAACACAACCCAACACTTCGAAAATCAACTTATGACATGTGTTTTCTGGGTAAAACTTTAAATTAATTTAAATAATAATTACAAATGAGATCGCTTCCCTCTCCCATTAATTTAAAAACTTCAAATTAATTTAAAAAATAATTACAATGAGATAACTTTCCTCTCCCATTAATTTAAAATAATTACAAAAGGCATCACTTCCTGTTTTGGCCAGAGCCATAGATTTAGTGTTCCCTCTCCAGTTTGTTCGAGCCATCGATTTAGTGTTCAGAAGAATAATATGTTTAGTCAATTTAGTGTGTCCTAAATTGCTACATTAATTATCAATCCGAGAGTGGTAAACTGATGAAGCGTGGCGCACTATATGTGCAAGACAACCTCTTTCTTACTTTTTTGTTGTTTTCGATTTTTATTTTGTTTTGGGGGCTTTTATCTTTGTTTATCTCCTAATGTGAATGGATCCTATATCTCAGTTTTAAGAATACTCTAGAAGGCAAGTATGGGTATAGATTTTAAGGCAATTATGTCCTCTATAATGATTTCGAGAACTTAACGCTTCAGAGGGTCTTAGAACATACTAGTGATGAAATTAATACTTCAACAAGAATGAAAATGTGCTGCTAATCAAATCAAACAAATAATGAACTACTGATCATGAAACTATTATCTCTGTTGCTTATCTAAATACAGAAAGAAAAATGAGTTAAACTACTGCACTCAACAAATCAAACTAATAAAAGTAAAATCAATTCACTTCATTCATTCATAGTCCGATAGCTCGCCAGGTAGTCTAAGCTATGGCTTTAGGAGATAACATCAATGACATGAGCAAATTGATATCTAATTGCAGAAAAGTAAAACTAAAATCAAATCACATCATTCATAGTCTGATAGCTCGCCAAGTAGTCTAAGCTATGGCTTTAGGAGATAACGTCAATGATATGAGCAAGTTGATATCTAATTGCAGAAAAGTAAAACTAAAATCAAATCACATCATTCATAGTCCGATAGCTCGCCAGGTAGTCTAAGCTATGGCTTTAGGAGATAACGTCAATGATATGAGCAAATTGACATCTAACTACAGAAAAGTAAAGCTAAAATCAAATCACATCATTCATAATCTGATAGATTGCCAGGTATTCTAAGCTATGGCTTTAGGAGATAACGTCAATGTTATGAACAATTTGATATCTAAACTAACTAACAAAGCAAGTGAATAAGACTGAAATCAAAGCATAACTGGAATTAAAAAAACTAAGAAAAGCAAAGTCAACAGAGAGGCTAATCCCATGTCACTAGTTATTGCAAAAATTGTGTGAAAATGCCTGGGCCTACTCTATCCTGAAACACACACACTGATCAGTGTTAGCAACAATATACAAAGCTTGAAAAATCATGTACAGGAATGAAATGTTAATACCATAACAAATGAAATATACACAGGTGGATAACTATGAAATATGTGCAATAGAAATAAGGAAACACTACATAAAAACTTTACAGCAATAAGGAAAACAAAACATCAACGTGTAGGGGCCCTCTACATGGCCTCGATCAACAGGCTATCAGTTTAGAATTATGCTCACGCAGTCATATAGAAACAGAGTCTTCTTTATACTTCAAAACAGAGGAAGAATCGTCTCGTTAACATAGTGGGACTAGTGTCACGGCACAGTAAACTTAACAGCAAAATTACATCAACAAAAACTAACTCTATGCGTTTGGAAACACGTTATTTATAACAAAAATTCATAACTATTTTCCTATGAAATATCTTTAACTAAGGACACGTAAAAGGACAGTGTCTGTAAACTTAGCATACTGGTAGCCGAGATTATTCAATCTATCAAAAGTGGCTGTTGGATTCACATCGTGGGGTAGTCTACAGATGTCAACATGATCCGAGGGATCTAGGAACGGCCACGAACCCTTCACGTGTTTAAAAATAGAGTCCGATTGTCATAGGACTCCTTCGTTAGAACACCATTTGACCACTGTTGACCACGGATTTCCTTAATGAATCCGGCTAAACCAATAAGACCTGATCCATGTCCAGGTCATTCTTAACTTGCCCACGTGCCTTGTTTTGCCTAATGACACCTGCAACCTATAGTTTAACAAAAACAGCTGGGGAAAGTTGCATCAGTTGCGGAAAGTGGCTGCATTTTGTAGCTCATGAGCAAAATCTAATTCAAATAGTAAACACAAAAACATAGTTAGAAAACCATTTCAATGCTCTTTTAGAATCAATATGCAATGATTTTTGATAGCTTATGAGGTCCAGGTGAGGAGAAAAATGTCTAGGAAAGTGTGTAAGAGATATGTGGTTTCAAGGCTCAACATAATATATTGGCATATTCACTCATTAAATCTTGTATTTATATTATTAATAATAAACCAAAAATCAACCAACCTTTTTTTATTTAAAGTTCACATATATAAACCAAATTACATCAAAAATTTAATAATTACATTAAAATTTAAGTCAACAAACCTCTTTCTACCTAAAGTTCACATATATGTTCTTATCCCTAATTACATCAAAAAATTTAGAATTACATCAAAATTTAAAGGAGAAAATATGGGATGATAAAGACTTCATTCTACCTAAAGTTCACATATATACCAACCCACAAATTACATCAAAATTTAAAGAGAAAATATGGGATGATAAAGAATTACATTAAAATTTAAGGAGAAAATATGGGATGATAAAGAGTTGGAGGAAAAAATGAAAGTAAGATAAAATATATCTCTATATTGCCTAGACTAATGTAAAGAAGAAAAAAATAAGAACAAATTCTCATGAGCTTTAAAGTGAAATTGGACATTTTCTAATCCCAAAACACAATGGGATAAAAAAGTTTTTCACATTTTTACCCTCAAAGGATTGAAATTGAAAAGCATTTTTTCTTAATTTGTCTACCATATACTCACATTAATTCTAAATTTCAAAATATCCATCACATTACCCACTTACTTAACCTCTTAATTCAACAAAATTATAAATTTTGAATACTTCTCTTAATACTTTTGAGCATATACATAAAATACTTAACCTCTTAATTCAACACAATTATAAATTTTGAACACTTCTCTTAATGCTTTTCAACATATACATAAAATGCTAAAAACATTTGAGTAATCCTTAAAATTTTAAAAATATGATAAACTATTCCAATCTTAGTCAATGCTAAATATTATCATCAATAAAATCGGCAACTTGTCTGATTAAATTTATATAATGTGAAAGTTTTAAAATTTTATAAGAATGCTATTTTTTTTTTATACATTGAGAAATAACGCTTAAATAAAAACATTCCCATTTTATAAAAAAAATGAATTAGAATGTGTAACATATTATATCAATCCAACTTATGAATCTTACATATTGAAACACAAATATTTCTTTATACCAGGAATATCTTTAAAATTTTATACGAACAAATATACCTTTTTTTTTTTTTTTTTTTTTTTTTTTTGAAATGGTTAGATATTAATTGGATAAAGTTTATAATAAATTTTGAATATTTAATTCCAATATGTTATAAGGGGTTTTGAATGTGATAAGAAGATGACACATATCGTACCTATCCAAATAGATCTTAATTTTCATTAAACAAAATATTATTTACTAATTATATTTTATTATTATAAAATTTATATTATATTTATATATATATATATATATATATATATATATATATATAATTTAATTTATATTATATATATATATATTATATATAATATATATATATATTATATAAATAATATAAAAAAATTCTCATGAAAGGACATTTTCTAATCTCTAAAAACACTATGGGAATGAAAGATTTTTTCACATTTTAATGTGAGGGTTGAAAATAAAAAACATTTTTTCTCAAATTTTCCACCATATAATCATTTAAATTTCAAAATATTCATCAAACTACCCACCTTCTTATTATATCAATCCAATTTATTTTTAATACATAAATCTTAAATATGTTTAATAAAATTATTTCTTTATATAAGGAATATCTTTAAATTTATATGACAAATATACATGTTTTGATGTACTTAAATGATTAGATATTAAAGGTTAATAATAAATCTTAAATATGAGTTCAATATGTTATAAGTGGGTGAAAGAGCATAAAAATACCCAAGGATCAAACTGCAAAGCTAAACAATGCTTCTACCAAGAGATCTTAAGTTGAGGAACAAGAATAAAACACACTTCATTACTTGAGAAAATGAGCCTAATTTATAGGAACAATAGAGGCTTCTAACGATAGCTAGAAGATAAGGCTAATGAATCAATAGATAAGGATAATACTCACAACACAACTCATAAGATCACTATGTAAGCTTGCAAGTTTCAATATTTATTAGAAATCTAATCCGCCCCATAAGTGAAACATAGGGAGGAAAATAAAGAAAAAATAACACAAACAATGGGTTTCGACAACTTGGCCTTTTTAGGTACCCATGTACAACATTTCATACGAAAGAAAGAAGGAAAGAAAATGAAGAGATAAAGGAAGGAGGACTCAAGATGACCCCCCAATAACAACTTCCTTTACTCCAAACATGTGTCGTAACTGAAGAAACCTTGGTGAGGCCAAGCCAAGGACTTTGTAAAAATATTTTCTATTTGTTCTTCAGTAGGTACCTATTCCAGGATGAGAACACCATCTTGAATAAATTGGCGAATGAAGTGCATATGAATCTCAACGTGTTTTGTCCATTGATGCTCCACATGATTTCTAGAAATTTGTATTGCACTTTGATTTTCACACCATAAGAGAGTAGGTTGATCCTGCTAAATGCCAAACGCAAGCAATAATTGCTGGAACCAAATAACTTCTTGACTTGCGAGAACTACAACTCTATACTCATATTTTGTCGTAGATAATGCAATTGCTGACTGTTTCTTGCAGGACCAAGTAATATGAGTATATCCAAGACAAAAAACAAATCCATAGGTGGATTTTTGATCATCCACTGATCCAACCCAGTCAGATTAGTGAAACCTACAAGATCAGGAGAACCAGCAGTATACAGAATGCCAAAATTTGAAGTTCCTTAAATATACCTTAGAATATGCCTTGCTTCTTTCCAATGACTTTAATGAGGATTCTAAGAAAATCTAGAGACCAACCCAACTGCATAGGCAATGTCAGGTCGAGTGTGTGTCAAATAAAGTAGACTTCCAACAATTTGGCGATACAATGTAGGATCCATCATGGGAGTGGTGCAACTAGCAATAAGAATAACACCTGAATGAAAAGGAGTAAGTGAAGGCTTACAACTAGCCATTCCAAAACACTAGAGTAAATGAAGAGAATATTTTTTATGGAAGATGGTGATTCCATTTGAATATTGGTGAACCAACACGCAAAAAAAGTAATGTATAAGACCAATATCTATCGTATCAAACTGTCCCATCAATTCTTCCTTAACATTCTGAATCATAGATAAAGAACTCCTTGTGAGGATCAAATCATCCACATACAAAACTAGAATCAACAAATCAGATCCCTGTCTCTCAGTGTATACTGTTGGATCAGAGTCACACCGATTGAACCCCAAGGAAAGAATAAAATTATCCATCTTCTCATACCGAGATCTAGGAGCTTGTTTGAGATCATACAAAGATTGCCTAAGCCTACAAACAAGTGAAGGACCCTACACAAAACTAGGAGGTTGCTCCATGTAAATATCCTTATGTAGATCACCATGCAGAAAACATTGTTAACATCCATATGGTAAATTGAGCAGCCTTGGGAGGCGACAAGAGAAAGCACAAGACAAATAGAATTCATCTTGGGGACATGGGCGAAAGTCTCAAAATAGTCAATTCCTTCAACCTGTGAAAATCCCTTAGCCACAATATGTACCTTATGTTTTTCTACAGATCCATTTGCTGCATATTTGGTTCTGTAGACCCACTTCCAACATACCAACTTGCGTAGCTTTTGAAGAGAAACAAGATCCCAAGTACGATTCTTCATAAAAGAAGAATACTCTTCTGTCATGGCAACTTCCCACTGAGGTTTTCCAACAACATCAAAAAAATGTTGTGGATCCTCTGAATGGCATGACTCAAAAGAGAGATTCCTTTAAACTGTGGTTGATTTGAGGCTAGATAAATGGAATCAATTGCATCATATCCAAATCTATCAGGATTATTTCTCTTACGAAGACACCATGTCCTCAAGGAATTATCCAAAATAGGTTGCTCCTATACGGGTTCTGTTGTTACTGATGGAAGATTTTCTTTTGGCTAGGGAACTTCAATAGAGATTTCTTCTTCTACCAAATCTATAAAAGGACTAAAATGATTACAACCATAATCAACAATTCAAGATGAGGTAGTAGCAGAAGAATATGATCCTGGACTGATATTTTCATCAAAATGAACATCTCTTCGGAACAAAACTTCCTTAGAGTTAGGATCAAAGAGTCGATAATATTTCATGTCCCCGTAGTAACCAACAAATATCAATTGCTGACTTTTTTTTCCATAGATTTGCAATTTTCATCCAAAATTAATGCCCAAGCAGGACTACCAAACACCCTGAAAGAATATATTGTTGGCATTATGAATTATGTGTTGTCCTTGATGGAAGCCTACTTGATGAGTTCAACTTTGATAGAAACCAACTTGATGAAGATGTAAACAGGATGTGTCTACATGTGACAAAGGATTTGATCAAAGGCATAGCAATTCAAAGGTAGAGGAATGTCAAAGTTGAAATTTCAAGAAGTATATGCGGGTTTTGTTAAGCAAATTTGTGTACACACGTGGATATGTGGAAGAAAATGCGCGTACAGTTTCTGCACCATGGTATTACCTGATGGTATTGAGCCCAATAACAAATGTTTTGATCCCGCCTAAGAAAACCATAAGCTAGAGTATGGTTTTGAGCTGTGGTATTGGATAAGGGCTAAGCTATATAAGGATATCAAGATAAAAGTGGTAAAAGTGTGCAAGTAATGAAAATCTTATGAATAGTTAGATTTGAAGAAAATATGCATATAATGGGTTGTTGATGTTTTTCTTAATCTAAAACAAAGTATGCACCCAAGAATTTGATGATGAATCAGCTCCAATAGATCTGAGATGACAATATTGATTATGAGGTGATTTGATCTATCTTGATAGTGTCTTGATGCATGATTTTTCTGTGTATGCCGAGATCTAGGTATGTTTGAAGTTTTGTGTTGTATCAGAGGCTTGATTCAGAAATTGCAGACCTGTACATGGGTTTTACAGCCTACAAGGCATGTACACACACAGGTGTGATACTGCTAAGTCATGTATATGTGGTTTGTTTCCTAAAAACCACATATACACGCAGATATGATTTAAGAAAAGCACGTACATAATCTAGTGTTTTGATGATAAGGATGTATGATCAATTTATTCAGTCTTACTGTGTTTCTGTTATCTATCAATGAAGTCTTCTTGATGATATGGGCTTAAACAATGATGTTTTGATTATGAATTGATTGTTTGAAGAATGATGATAATACTTATTGTTTTTTATTGAAGTTCAGTGAAGGTTTTGTGGTTGTTTCAGAACAATACGGTAGATCTGAGTATGTTTCAATATTTATTTCAAAATGACAGTGGTTCAGTTTTCAAAAATCAGTGATTTAAGATATTTGTGTGGGTGTGCTTCATGGAAAGCGCATACACACATGATTTTGCTACTGTAAAGTAGCATATATATTTTGACATATGGTTGAGCAGGGTTTTGCAATAACATAATCTAGTTTTTGTGATGTGTAGTATGTTGATTGGTATTATGGTTACAATGTTCTACTGTTTACGTTGATTGATTTGGGTGGTTCTGTTGTTTCAATGATTGGTTGATTCAATTGGGTCAGATATTGTTTCAGTTGATGTTTGAGTGATTTATTGCATAGATCAGTTTCAACTTTGATATTTGGTTTTGGGCTTAAATTCTGGTAGTGGGTCCAATCTGGAAATTTGATGAAACATGGCCTACAAGTTGTGATGTGTTGTAGTAGGTGGATCCAATATGAAAATTTATGAAATGTGGTCCTCGAAGGTGTTGAAGGTTGGAGCCTTCAATGAGGGAGTTGAAGTTTCCTTCTAGTGGTAGCTGGTAAATCAGATCAAAGAGTTGGAGCTCACTTCTGGTGGGCGTCGGTAAACGAGATCAAGGGTTTGGTGCTCCCTTCCAGTGGGTGCTGGAGAATGAGAAAAGGTTGTAGCCTTCTGTAGGTGGTTGCCTACGTGCTTGTATGAGTCTGTGCGAGTACAAGATTGTACGAAGTTTTACTTTATATTAAAAATAAGACAAAGATGACAACAGTGGTAGTTTTTTCCCACAATTGGTTTCCACCTTAAATCCTGATGTTCATATGTGTTTCTTATGTGTGATGGCTTATTTTGTTCTTACTATATGTTTAATGTTTAGTGAAGTACTGACACACTAGATTAATATAATTAGAAGATGAATTAATTTAAAAAGTAAGTTTACAAAATGTACGCTAGTTGTCTGAATAAGAGTTGCATACATACGCAAGTTGCCTTCAATAAAGTCATGTACAAAAATATAGATATGAAATTGAAAATTTTAATGATTTGAAAATACTGATTCACCCGCCTCCAAAAACTACATCGGGATTCTCATGTGTCCAAGCTTCCATTGGAGTCATATTTTGAATTGCCTTATGAGGCATCATGTTTTGAGTGTAATCAGCACAATTAATTGCTTTAACCTAAAAAGTAGGTTCCAAGTTCTTGGAATGAATCATGCAATTATCCATCTCCTTAAGTTTTCTATTCTTCCATTCAACTATACCATTTTGCTAAGGGGTGTAGGGAACAAAATTTTGATGAAGAATGTAAAGTTATTTGCAAACTTTTGAAATGCCTTGTTGACATATTCTCCCGATTATCTGTGCATAACTTTTTAATGGAGCATGAACATTGTTTCTTAATGAGATATCTAAATGTATTGAAGGTTGCAAAGACTTCACTCTTGTACTTGAGAAAATACACCCAAGAGTACTTGAGAAAATACACCCAACAGTACCGTGAAAAATCATCAATAAAAGTTAATGCATACTTGGCCCCTGAAAAAGGAGGAGTTGAAAATGTCATTAGATCACTATGCACCAACTCAAGTGGTGTTTTTTCCCTTGAGGATTTTCCCTTTAGGAAATGGACCTTGGTGTTTTTTTCCAAGGGCATTACCTGCACACACTCCATCAATGCATGAAACCAAGTTTTGACTGTACAACTGCTGCAAATATCTATAATTGAGATGACCAAATCTTTCATGCCAAAGCTTACTCAATGAATAAACATGACCTATAAAAGAAGAAGCAGAGGAAGGCTCGAAGGAGACAAAATTATATAATCTAGAAGCACGATCAGCTTGTCCAATAGAAACAAAAACTATAGGATCATGTAGCTCTCTAATGCCTACTTCATTTGGAGAAAACTCTACAATTTCCCTCAGCTCAAACCAATGATCGAGATTTGCAATCTCAAAGATCAAGTTAGCCGACTAATTTAGTTCAAGTTGAAAGAAGCTCGTCATTAGTTTAATTCTATTTTTAGTTTTATTTTTTCTTACTCTGAGGAAGGTTGTTTGAAACCACCTTAACTTTTTTTGTAATAATCTATTTTTGAGGCATGCATTATAGTATTTAATCCCCTCTCATGCATTTAGAGAGAGGTCCAGAATTTTATCAAAAACACTTTTCAAAACATTACACTTCTATATTTTTGGGAAGGTTTTGATGAAATTATTTGAACATGATCTATTTTTCTTTGAATATCGAGCATGTTGTAATGAAATTACACTTCTATACTCTTAGAGTGTATTTGATTGAATGAAATTGGATCAATATTGTTGAGCCCATTAGCAGGACCTTTCATATATGGTACTTTTATCGTATGATTGTGTTTTATTTATGCATTAACAATACTCTCTCTTTGATTATCTTATGTACGAAAATATGAGTTATAGTTCTACATTATTGCACTTTTCTATGATGTTTTATCTTTGATTCTATATTGAATACATGAACAATTATTATATGCAATATAGTTTTCTCAATTGTTTTTTTTAACTATTTATCCAAAACAATTATCTTGAACGATTTCATTTCTTTTGGAAGTTGAATGATCTTGATTACCAATTGCTTTGAGACATCTCTGTAGATCGCATATTTTTAGTTTATTCCCGAGTATATTTATAGACAGATAATGTTAGATTAAGATATATGCATGTGTTTATTATTTAGATTAGATTATACTTAGTTGAATCATTCTCCGTTATATCTTATATCATCCCAAACAACATTATCAAATCAATCCTCTTTGGGAAACTAGTCCCATTATCCCTAGTCAGATCCACTATACGAAATGGAAAAGGAGTTGCTTTTAAGGTCCGGACTGGGTGGTTATCCCCCATGTTGTTGTAGGGAACTTCAAGGCTTCAACAGGCTAATATAGATTGTCCCTTTCCTATTGAAATATTGTGCTTCTTCATGGCCTTTTCTAAGGCATTCAACTTTATCCAACATCTTGCTTCAATATGCCCATGTTTTCCACAAAAAGTACAAATTTCATATGTTTTGGGCTTCTTCTTTTCCTGTTTTTTGTTTGTCTTTCAGGAGGATTCTTCATTCTTAGAAACTAGAGGAGAATACTTAGTATTCTTCTTAGGCTTGGAGGGAGACTCATGGACTTGTGCATCATTTTTCTTTGGTTGAAACCGAGCTTTGTGCTTACCTTTGGAGTTATGAGCTATCAAAGCTTGATTTGAAGAGCTAAAGAGAACATCTAGTTTCTTGAGCTTATATTTTTTTCGTATGAGACGATCACAAAATATCTCAAAGTTGGGCATTTGAAAATCTTCATCAAGGGCATCCTTTGATGCATAGAAGGTAGATGCAGAAACCTAAAAAGGACCCTTTAATTTTGACAAAATAAAGAAAATACATTCAACGTATTTTTTCTCCTTGTCACATTCTTTTAATTGAGACAACAAAGAGCTGAATTGAGCTAGATACTCCTCAATATCGACATGCTCATCACGTACTAGGGATGCTAATTTGGTTTCCAAGTCTAATGCATGGAACTCATTGATACCTCCAAATATAGAAGCTAATTTTTCCAAACTTTCTTTGGGAGTTTCAAATTCTTCAATATGAAATAATAGGCTGTCTGAAACATGTAAATCAATTAGCCCCATTGCTTCATCTAGTTTGTTCTTATAGGCAAAATTTTCAGCCACTTTTGTAAAATTTGGCTGGTTTTCACTCAATGTTTTCCACAACCCCTTAGATTGTAGGAATTGTTGCATTATTCTTTTCCAAGTATGATAATTGTATGGAGTAAGTAACCCTATTATCCTTAACTCGGCCATAATATCAAAACTCAAAATTTACAACTATTGCAGAATGACAAAAAAATTTCCCAAACTTCTTTTTATGTTAGTAAAAAAAATGCCAAGAAATGCCAATAATATTTTCCCATATTCTTCTTTTTACCCCGTCAATATTTTTTGCCCAATTCTTCTTTTTATCTTGTGGAAAAAAATTCCAATAATTTTGAGGTTTTTTTTCTTAACTTAGAAAAATTTTCCCAAAAAAATCCGAAGAATTAAAAAAAAATTAATGAGGGCCGAAGCAAATTAATCCTTTTTAAAAATTCTTTTACCCATACACTTTCCTCCTGCTCTAAAATTTGTGCACAAACTTTCTCCTTTTCTGAAAGCCAAAACAACGCATTCATAAATTCCTTATTAGAAAAATATATATTACAGAGCAATGGAACACATAAAATATTACAAAAATATAAACATAGAAAACACATAAAACAAGAGAGGCACAAATATATGCGGTTCACCCAATTTGGGCTACATCCATGGAGAAATGAGTCATTCCTTTTATATTATCCAGCAAAATGAAGAGATACAACCTAGAACAGATCCGTTGTAATTCTCTCCTCCCTCTCACACAATCTCCTCTCTCGTTTTCACTCAAAATACATGTCTACATAACCATAATACAATTCCCTCGTATATAGTAAGGGGTTGCCTTCTAGGGAAAAAAAACCCTAATTTAAACTTAACTTCTACTGTTAGATTTCCGCCTAATGAACGGCCTAGATTGACTATGAATTTACAATATTTTACGAGGCAATTTTACATCTATTTTTAGCTTCGGGAGCGTTGCCCCCGATCCCTAGCTAAGGGGGGGATTGCCCTTGCAGCGAAAATAGCGAAAATAACGAGCACCATTGTTGCCACACTATGAAATGGGGTCTAATGCAGTGATACCTTTGAACAAAGAAGATAATCAGGCTCCACACCAAACATTCATTTCTTCGTTTCTAAATATCCTTTCTCCTTTTAAAAAAAATCACTAGAAAATTAGAAAAAAATGGCAAATTAATTATGGAAAATTTTGTCAAATGTGAATGGAGTCTTTAAGAACTTTGATAAATTCATAGATTCGTTGAAAGAGGCCTCAAAAACTTCCACAATCTTCTCCAGCAGTGTTAAGGACTGAACAATGAAATTCAAACCCCAACAGATCTAGATCCAAAACTAGATCTTAAAAACTTTAAGATAGATCTCAGAAAAGATGAGAAGGGAGCTCGCAGTATAACTTTGATACCATGAAAGAGTATTAAAATACCCAAGGATCATACCAGAAAGCTAAACAATCCTTCTACCAAGAGATCACAAGATGAAGAGGGAGCTCGAAGTATAGCTTTGATACCATGAAAGAGTATTAAAATACCAATCCTTCTACCAAGAGATCACAAGATGAAGAACGAAGAGAAAACACACTTCATTGCTTGAGAAGATTAGATATAAATGAGTCTAATTTATAAGAACAATAAGATCGCTACATAAGCTTACAAGTTTCAATATTTACTGGAACTCTAGCAATGGGTTTTGAATGTCATAAGAAGATAACAAATATTCCCAAATATCCAAATAAACCCCAATTGTCATTAAAACAAAACTATTGTTACTAATAATAATTTATTTATTTATATAAATTTAAAATATTAAAAACAAATATAAAAATATCTCTCTATATTGATTAATGTAAATAAGAAAAATAATCTTAATATAAGAACAATTTCTTTTGATCTTTAAAGTGAAATTGAACATTTTCCAATCCCAAAACACCACCATGGGATGAAACAATCTTTCACATTTTCACCACTCAGAAGGTTGAAAATGAAAAACGTGTTTTCTTAAATTATCCACCATATACTCACATTGAATCTAAATTTCAAAATATTAATCACACTAGCCACCTTCTTATTATATCAATCCAAGTTAATTTTTATACATAAATCTTAAATATTTTAATAAAAATATGTCTTTATATGAAAAATATCTTTAAATTTTATATGACAAATATACCTTTTTTTGATCTAGTTAAATGATTAGATGTTCTAAGTTTATAATAAATATTTAATATGAGTTCAATATGTTACATTTGGGTTTTGAATGTGATAAAGAAATAGCAAATACTCCCAACCATCACAATAAACCTTAGTTGTCATTAAAACAAAATTATTGTTACTAATAATAATTTATAAATT
>APFE031641389.1:49897-85330 GCA_000404065.3 Pinus taeda
CCATGCAAGAAAGTTATTGGTACCTACCAATTTATTGGTTTCCTTGCAAAAAGACATTGATGTATATTCATAAGGGGACATGTAATTACTTGATATATTTTGAGATGTAATGGATTTGCTTCCTCCTTGAAGGCTTGATGGATTGTCTTCCCTGGATCTTGATGTTCTTCAAGTTTCCTTCTCCAAGTGGACTTGGTTGTTGATGAAATTTGCTTGTATCTTGATGTAGGTCTTTTTTCAGTCTGCTCTTCTTTGTATGTGCCTTTATGTAATGCTCTTTTTCTGGCTTTGTAGACCTCCTTGATGGATGATGGATTGTAGACCCTTATTGTCTTTGGAGTGATTGAGACTTGAAGGTTTGATGCTTCAACTTTGTAGATGCTTCTCCTTGATGAGTGTTCACGAGTTGCCCTATCCTTGATGTGTCACCTTAGCTCTGATACCATGTTGAAGAATCTAGGGTAAAGTAGTCTAGTGTGATTCTTCGTTACTTGATAACAATTTGTGGAGTCTTTTTACTTTTCTTGTTAGCTTATTCTTCTTCTTCTTCTTATTGGAGCATATATGTGTACTTCATCAAACTGCTACCGAAACAAAAATAGCAAGAACACAAAGTTTGGCTCTCTACCAGGGACAAAACCTCTCCACTCTTGAGAGGAAAACCCTTGGTAAGTTTTCTCATATTGAAGCCTCTTATTTGAACAAATGCCAAACCCTAGACCCTTGATTAGGATATTCACCAAGCATAAGTCAATTCCTTCCTCTTTTAGCACTATAGCTTCCAGCACATGGACCTCTGACTTCCGACACTTTTCTCCTTAGCACTTCGTCCTTCTTCTACTACTTGTCTAAGTTAGGAAGCCCTAGAACATTAGGACTTCTTTTCTTTGTTATAGAGAGAACCTTCTTCACTTTTCTTTGGATACTTTGTAGACCTAAATGCTCATCTAAATGAGGCTTATCATGTTGCTGCCTTCAACTGCTATCAAATCTGCAAAGATTTACTTGCTGAAGTCTTCACACGTTTGGACAGAAACCCTAAAACAATCATCTTTATACTCGCTATCTTTTCCTTCCTTCTTTTCTGGATGGGGAGGCCTTATAGGTCTTGTTTATTAGCCCAAAACATAGATACTTGTTATTGTGATTTCCTGTTGTACTTGACCACAGGCAGATCCTTTCTTCCTTGCACGTGTCGATGTTGATGTCCTAGAAACTGTTTTTTCACCTTCGTTGCTCTGCCTCCTTATCTCGCTGCAGTTGTAGGCCTGTTTCCTTGGCTTTTCATCCTTCTATTCTTCTTTCCTTGCTTGCGGATTTCAGAGTGAATTTCATTATGCTCTTGAGGAGTGGACAACTTCTATAAATATAGGTTTGTCCCTCCTCTTCAAGCTGACTTGACTAAGCATTAGGCCGACTTGACAATTTCGCTGTAATTCATCTTTTATTCATTATTTTGCTACTTGGAGGCTTCGTTGATGCTAGGAGAGGATTTGACAATGCTTGGAGGTGTTCCCATGACTTTGTGTGTTGACATATATGATGTAACATGCCCTCAAAGGGTCTCATCATAATTACATTTTGACTTTGACTTTCTAGAAGCACTTTAAAATGTACTTGACCTATTTTCAATGAGCAAGAAACTCATTGACAAATCATATAAAATAATTTCTCTTTTCTTGAATAAATACAAATATCAAAATTACATTATGAAGACCTAGCATAGTTACATTTCCTTCAACAACTTGTTCTCTAGAACGACTTAACCATCGAATGGTCCGACCAAGCATCTTCCCAAGTCTTTAAACCCATCTCTTTGTACTGTGACCATCCTAGAGAGACTCGACTGTCACACACTTGCAGAGTAAATGAAACAATATGGAGGGTGACTCACTTTCCCTCCTACCACCTTGGATTAAGCCTGAGTCATGTCTCCACACAAGAGTAATCATCTGAATGAGGCTTATCATGTTGCTGCCTTCAACTACTATCAAATCCGCAAAGGTTTGCTTGCTAAAGTCTTCACATGTGTGGACAAAAACCCTAAAACAATCATCTCTATCCTCACTATCTTTTCCTTCCTTCTTCGCTGGATGGGGAGGCCTTATAGGCATTGTTTATTAGCCCAAAATAGAGATATTTGTTATTGTGATTTCCTGTTGTTCTTGACTGCAGGCATATCCTTTATTCCTCACACGTGCGGTTGTTGATGCCCTAGAAACTGTATTTTCACCTTCCTTGTTCTGCCTCCTTATATCGCTACTCTTGTAGACCTATTTCCTTGGCTTTTCATCCTTCTAGTCTTCTTTCATTTCTTGTGGATTTCATATTGAATTCATTATGCTTTTGAGGAGTGGACAACCTCTATAAATAGAGGTTTGTCCCTCCTCTTCGAGCTGACTTGACTGTCCATGAGGCCGACTTGACAGTTTCGTTGTAATTCATCTCTTATTCATTATTTTGTTGCTTGTAGGCTTCGTTGATGCTAGGAGAGGATTTGACTATGCTTGGAGGTGTTCCCATGACCTTGTATGTTGACATATATGATGTAATATTCCCTCAAAGGGTCTCATCATAATTACATTTTGACTTTGACTTTCTAGAAGCACTTTAAAATGTGCTTGACCTATTTTCAATGAGCAAGAAACTCATTGACAAATCATATAAAATAATTTCTCCTTTCTTGAATAAATACAAATATCAAAATTACATTTATGAAGACCTAGCCTAGCTACATTTCCTTCAACAATTTGTTCTCCATCCAATTATCCTCCTCCTAGGCACGCACCCCCATTAGGTAATTATAAATTAATAATTTAATATTACATAACCAAACCAATTTATTTTGCAAATTCTATTTAACTCTTTTTAGTAATAAGTGAACTTCCAATCTTGCAAATTTCTTAACCATAATATCTTTTATTTTTTATTTGTCCCCATATATTTCTCAATTAATTTTGTCCAAAAATTTATAAAAATATTGTTAAATCACCAATTTAAATTATATAATCTACACAATTGAAATATCTCCAAGATTTTTTTTTAACTATTAAATTTATTTGTAAAATAAAAAAACTAAAAAAACCACAATATTTATTAAAAAAATAAAAACATAAAACAGTCCCCGAGCAATAGTAACTTGATGTCAATGATTGACAAGTGAAAAATGATTATTGACAGGGATGGAATTTAACAGGTAAATTTTCCAATTTAAAAATCTATAAAATAATGGGTGAAGAGGTGTGAAAACTGTGAAATTAATTCCAATGTGAAAAGTATTTGTCAAATTTAACAACTGGATCTATTTTGAAATTCCAACGTGAGACGTATTTCTCTATATAGTTCATTCCAACCAGAGATACATATCTTGTTTTCTCTATAATTTGTTCCAACATGAGACCTCCTAGGATCCATCCACACCATCCTACATCCTCTCAAGTCCCAAAACCACCCTTCAATGCCACCTATTCGCTACCATACTCACACACAATAAATTACATGCATGTCAAATTCACATAAAAATACATGAAAATCCAAAAATATGTTTTTTGCTTATTTACTTCCAGAAATAGCATAGTTAGATGTTGTTTACTTCCTTGAGTAGGTAATGGCATTCCTTTCATGGTTTTCATAGTGATTTATGCAAAAGTAGAATTAGTTGGTTAATTAGGGTTTACTAGGTTTGCTTTATATTTCAGTCTTACTCCTTTCTGCAGTTAGAATAACATTTGTAGAGAAATATTTCTTTCCTTTCATCACATATAGAGCTTCTTCTGGAATCCATAGAAGTTGGCTTGAGCTCCTAGTGATCTTGCGTCGGTTGACCAAGTGAGAACTAGTACTTGTGCATACAGCACCGACGCTTCCAAGTTTGTTACAAACTACTAGGTTGATGAGAGTAAAGTAGGCAGCCCAGGAGTTGCAGCATTATTGCTGCAATACTGGTGCTCACCAATGTTGTTCATGTTTCTTCTGTGTCTAACGCCAGATAACTGTCATCTTGTCTCTGCGTTGATAAATTAGATTTGCAAGCTTCATTTACTTCCTGTAGCTGGCCATTCATATGTTTTTATATATACATCTGCTAGTACAGTTGGTATTCTCCATCTATCCATTGAATCTACAAACTATTAAGCATTAGTGGTCTAAAGCCTTGTAAAGTTGAGGGTGTTCATGCATGTCTTGAGTAAAAACAGAGTTGAAACGGTTATTTGGCTTGATCCAAACCTTCATCCATTCCAATAGTTCAGAGAACAATATTGAATATTATATGTTACCAGGCATCTTCGAGCTGCAACCAAGGAGAGCTTCCTGGAGTGATAACATAATTGGTGCCATTGCCGGGGAGAGGAAACTGAAGCTCAGCTTCCCTGGGAGACGACACAAATCCAGCTTTGATGATAGACAAATTCAGGGCACTTTTTTGGTTGCAATCATCTATCTGGTGACTCTACTAAAGGACGAACCTCTTGGCAACTCCACTTCATAGTTCTAGCTTAGTTTGTGAGGCATACTCAGAGAAATCCTCAGAAGCTACAAGCTGACCTAGTACCTGACCCTAAAAAAATCATCAAAGAAAGAAAGGTATTGCAGAAAGGAGCATCATGTTCAGGTAAACCTAAACAATATTCTATATCTCTTCAAGAAAATCCTACAATAGAACAAATACATGTTGAGAGTATAGCATCTAATACTAGCAATGAAGAAAAACTCTGAGAGATTCATAAAGCTTCTTATTCTTTAGGTTCTCCTTTTGTTGTATGCCCAAAGGAAACCTCACCTCCTATCCATCATACTCCTTTAGTCCTATCAATCACTCCTCAGCCCTCTATCATTCATACTACCAGTATGCTTATAGCCACCACAGCTATGGCAGGTCCACAAGCACCTACCAAAGTGGAAAGAATCATAGTTGTTAGATATGGACCTTTAGTACTGCCCACTCCTTTGAATGTCATGCCTACTGGAGAATATCAAAAATATAGGCCTAAGTTCACTGGGACTGAAGGTGTTACAGCTGAAGAACATCTTGAATCATTCTATAGCTATGATGATAACCTTGACATTAGTGAAGATGATGTGTGGATGAAAGTCTTTGTCCAAAGCCTAGATGGAGAAGCTAGAAAATGGTTCAGAGAACTAACCCCAAGATCTATAGCATATATTGGGGCTTTAGATGATGCATTCCTAAAGCATTTGGGGGATAAGAAGGATCTCCTCTACTACCACACTGAGTTGAGGAACTTAAAGAGTGAAAATGGTGAGTTGCTATCTGATTTTAATAAGAGGTTTAACCGCATGTACAACAAGTTACCAGCTGAAGTAAAACCCGCCACTACCTCTGCTAAACTCACCTATGCCAGTGCTTTTGATTCTGACTTCTGCCTACTGTTGAGGGAGAGGATGTAGCCTTGGAAGTAGAATGAAACATCATGGCTGTAGAAAAGCTCAAAGGTAATGTTGATAGAAGAAGATAGAGGGGCGAGTTTTCACCATCTTCAGATCCCAAGATAGATAAAATGACCAAAGTGATAGAGTCATTAGCCTCTTAAATCTCCAAATTAAAGGTTGAGTGGAACCCTGGGAAAGGAAGAGTTCCTAATACCTTTGCTCCTAGAAATCCAAATCCAAATCCAAATCCATATAGAAGAGCTAATGAGCAGTTGCAAATTTTGCAAAGAAGCAAAGATGCCAATGAAGACCAAAGGGTGAAGACACATTTTCATAATGTAGTCATGGAAGAAGAGCAGTTTGAAGAAGATGATGAGATCCATTGTCTGGAAGATAAAGGCAATGCCTCCTTTTTTACCTCAGCTGCCTATGAAAAGTCATTATTCAATGACTAGATTAACCAAGAATGGGATGGTGAAGTTGTTCGCAAACTGAACATCAACACATATATAATCTGAGGTCGAAGATGAATAATGCTAAGGAAACTCCTGTTCAAAGAGCTATTGTCCCTACAGTACAACAAGCTAAAATCCAGAAGCGACCAATATTTGATCCTATCATCCTCAAAGCTCCAGCTCATAAGGTAAGAGGTCTTGACAAGTCTCCTTCTCCTTTCAGTTTTCAATCAGAAATTTAGAAGCTAAGAATACCTATGCCTCTGATTGAACTAGTGAAGAATGAGTCCTTCAAAAGATCCATCCTCGATGCCCTTGAGTCTAAAGCCATCCAAGCCTCCACTGACTATGTAAATCTGCAAGATGACAAGCCAACTATTATTCTCAGCCCAATGATTGAAAATTGTGAAGACAACTCCCCATCATTATATGTCTCTCTGACTATTCATGATAAAATCCTTCACAACTACCTTCTGGACATTAGAGCCAGCCATAATCTAACGCCCAAGGCTGTCATGGATGAGTTGGGTCTTGACATTACCAAGCCTTATCATGACCTGTTTTCTTTTGACTCTAGAAAAGTGAAATGTCTGGGATTAATCAAGGACCTAGCCACCACTTTGTCTCAGCTGCCCATGAGAAGCATGATGATGGATATTGTGGTAGCAGATGTACCCCCCAAGTTTGGCATGTTGCTTTCCAGAGGCTGGATCAAGAGATTAGGTGGAACATTGCAAAATTATCTGTCCTATGCTACTGTCCCAGTTTTTGGAGGTGAAAATAGGAGATTGTACAGAGAGGCTCAATTGACTTATATCATCAACGATGAGAACAATCCCACTAATCATCCCATCTATGATGTTGGAGCTTGTATTCTTTAGATTGAAGAATCTCAGATGCCCTCCATGCAGCTTAAGAGACTAGTTTGCCAGATCACAGAGGAAGAAGGCCCACAGATTTGGGACATGTTCTTTGATGGAGCTTGCTCTAAGGAAATTGCAGGGGCAGGTGTAGTCCTTGTGTCCCCCACATAGGAATACATTCATTTATCTTTCAAATTAAATTTTCAGGTCACAAATAATATAGCAAAGTACAAAGCCTTGATATTGGGCTTAAGTGCTACTAAAGAAATGGGCATCAAAGGCCTGAAAGTGTTTGGAGACGTAGACCTCATCATTCAACAAGTCAATAAAACTTTCCAATCAAAGTATCCAAGGCTGAAAGCATACAAAGATGAGGTATGGAAGCTTAAGGACTCTTTTAATAATTTCAGCATTTCTTACATCCCAAGAATGAAGAACCAACTTGCTGATTCCCTTGCTGTGTTTGCTAGCACGTTTATTCCTCCTTTGCCTCCTAAATTGACGTATGAAGTTAAGGTGAAATATAGACCACCGCTGCCTGACAACGTCAAATACCAGAAAGTTTTTGAAGACGATGATGAAATTAATAGGTTTTTACAAGTTGTTGAGAATTTTTCCGAAACGCCCACCGACCAAGAAAATCAAACCATGGAAGAATGAGGCCAGTCCAAGCTAAAGGACGAGATCGGCCGAGCAAGCATTGTCTAGCTGCCTAGTAACCATATACCCAAGGGATTGGTGCCTCTAGAGAAGTTTTTCGATCATAACGATGTGCCTTATAAGCCTGCCAAAGAATAAAATGAGTCTAATGTTCGTAAACATAATATAGGGAGCCCAATCCATCCGAAATACATAAATATGTCCACTCATTTGTCTTCTGCCCATAATTCCGAGTATTGCACCCTCATGAAGCAATTCATTGATATTTTTGCCTGGGAATACAATGATCTTAAAACCTATGACACAAACATCATTAAGCATAAGATTCCACTGGAAAAGAACACCATCCCTTTTAAGTATAAATTAAGACCTATCAACCCTCTTTTATTGCCTTTGATTGAGAAAGAAATCAAGAAGCTATTGGATGCCAAAATCATAGTTCCCCTAAGGTATTCAAAGTGGATAGCTAACCTTGTGGTAGTAAGAAAGAAAAATGGAGAAATCAGGCTTTGTGTTGACTTTAGAATTCTGAACAAATGCTCTAAAAAAGATAACTACCCCCCTGCCTAAGATGGAACACTTGCTGCAAAAAGTTTCAGGGGCTAGAGTCATGTCTTTCTTAGATGGATTTTCAGGTTACAATCAGATTGTTGTACATCTATAAGATCAGGAAAAAACCACCTTCACTACTCCTTGGGGCACTTTCATGTACTCCAAGATGCCTTTCGGACTGATGAATGTTGGGGCTACTTTTCAAAGGGCCATGGACATAGCCTTTGTGGGACAGAAGGACAAGTTTGTCCTTATTTATCTTGATGACATAACAGTCTTCTCTAGCAGTCACAAGGACCATTTGCAACATTTGAAGAAGGTCCTCCTAAAGCGCAGACAGTTTGGAATTTCGATGAACCCAAAGAAGTCACAGTTTGCTCTAGAAGAAGGAAAACTTCTGGGACATATAGTTTCTGTTGAAGGTGTGAATATTGATCCAGCAAGAGTTCAAGCAATTTAGACATTGTCCATCCCAAGGTCAAAAAGGGACATTCAATCCTTCCTAGGTAAGATTAACTTTGTAAGGAGGTTCATTCCAAACTTTGTAGAGCTAGTGAAGCACATCACTCCCATGCTGAAGAAAGGATCATCGATAAAATGGACAGATGTTGCAAGAAGCTCTTTTGAAGCCATCAAACAAGCTATCATGGAAGCTCCCACTCTAATCAACCCATATTACACTAAGGAGTTTTGTATCTTCTCTTTTGCCTTTTATGATACACTTGCAGCGATTCTGTTGTAGAAAAATGATGAAGGCATAGAGCACCCTGTGGCCTTTTTCAGCAAAACTTTAAGGGATGCTGAACTAAGGTATGACCTTATTGAAAAACAAGCTTATGCTCTCATAAAATCTTTAAAGGCATTCATAATTTATATTCTGCATTCCAAAGTGGTTGCATATGTACCTTCAGCCTCAGTAAAAGACGTCTTAACTCAACCAGATATTGATGGAAAGAGAGCTAAATGGATTGCAAAATTCATAGAGTTTAACATAGAGGTGAAGCCCACTAAGCTTGTCAAAGGCCAAGGCTTGGCTAAACTTATGGCTGAGTAAAATTGTAGTTTGTTAGACATCAATTGCATGGGTTTAAATTCATATGATGAGCAGACATAGGAAGTAGCAGAAGAGAAAAAGAAGAATCAGTCTTTGACTGAAAATCTAGCCACCTGTGAATGGTATTCCAGCATAGTTCAATTTTTGCAGAAGCTAGAAGTCCCTCCAGGGCTTAGCTCAAATCAAGCCCGGGCCATTAAACTTAGATCAACCAAATTCTACATTAATAAAAATCTACTTTATTGGAAAGACCCATCAGGAATCCTCTTGAGATGTTTAGATAAAAGACAGACTATAGAAGTTATTGACCTACTCTGTTCTCTGATCTGTTTTCTTTTGTGAAATCTTGTGACAAATGTCAGGGGTTTGCAGGAAGACAATAGCTAAAATCTTTGCCCTTGAAGCCATTACATGTCAATGGTCCCTTCTAGTAGTGGGGCTTGGACTTTATAGGTGAGATAAACCCACATTCCAGTGGCCAACACAAATGGATCTTGGTAGCCACTGATTATTTCACTAAGTGGATTGTGGCTATACCCACTAAGAATGCCAATCATCAAGTTGTCATAAAGTACTTGAATGAGAATATTTTCACTAGATTTAGTTGCCAACCAAACTAGTCACTAAAAATGTAATAGCTTTCAAGGCAAAAGAACTGGTGGACATGACTGAATACATGGGAATTCGATTGGTGCATTCTACCTCATATTATCCTCAAGGAAATGGCCTGGTAGAATCATCTAACAAGAGTTTGGTAAGGGTAATCAAAAAATTGTTAGAGGACAACAAAAAGAGCTGGGATTCCCAGTTGAAGTTTGCACTGGGGGCTGACAGAGTTACCATCAAAAAGTCCATAGGAAATTCTCCATTTAAGCTGGTTTATGGCGCTGATGTTGTCTTCCCTATCCAGCTGATTCTCCCTGTGGCCAATTTCTTACAAGAAGAACAAGATGAAGAGAATGACATGGTAAGGAGAATGAATAACATGGTTGAACTACAACAGATCAGAGAGCAACTGGTTGAGAAGTCAAAAGCTCGTCAGAGGAAAATCAAAGAAACCTTTGACAGGAAGACAAAAGTGGACAATTTCCAAGTTGGTGACTCAGTTCTCAAATGGGATGCCTTTAAGGAAAAGAAAGGTAATCATGGTAAGTTTGACTCCTTATGTACAGGTCCGTTTGTCATCTCTCAAATTCAGCAAAACAATACTTTTATTCTGCACAATCTGGAAGGAGGAGATGTTTTTGGTAGCCCAGTCAATGGGCGGTTCTTGAAGCTTTATTTCATTTAAGGCTTTAAAGCCTTGGCATTGTAAATATGTTTTTTTCAATTTTTATTTTGTTGCAAAATAGACTCCATGCCCAATGGAACACTAGAAGGAAGGTTTGATTTTTGTTTTACAGGAAAGGAATTGTTCTGTAGTTCTTGAAACCTCACAGGGAGGCTTTCATCCCCAGAAAGAGCCAGTGTTAACCTTGATGGAAAATGCCCCAAAAATGGATCCAAAACAGTCCTGAAGTCTTCAAAATTTGCTTAAGATCAGTCAAAGATCGAAACAATCACATGCCAAGAACCCTTGGAAGGGCGGAAAAGCACTATCGGGAGGCAAAAACCAGGAAAAACAGTGAAAAAACCAAGTATGGGAGGCATAGACAGTGCAATGAACAACAACCATTAGATTTGGCCGATCAACGGTCCAGATCTAACTGGAAAATCACAATCGGCCAACACAAAGGAGGACTCATGGGTGGAAGACACCCTCGATCAATGATCTCTGATGATCAGATCGGCTAGTTGCAATCGGTGGAGTAAGTGCGGACCGAGTGGACTTACGATTGCGATCAGTGATGCAATGTGGACCATCGATCAAGTGCGCAGATCGACGACCCACATCGCTTCGTAGGATCGCTATTGGAAATAACCAAGGGGTGGGGCCTATGCACAAGTATATGCGTGACTTGATGAACCGAACCCGACGACATTATAAGTATTATCGCATAATATTTCAAGTCCGCAGAAAGACATTTTTAATACATTTTCGCATATTTCGTTATTTAGCGAAATACAAAGGGAACCAAGGAGCGACGCCGATGCAATAAGGCCCAGACCCGAAAGGGTTCGGGAATGAATATATATAATTTTTCAGGCTTGCTAAAGCCAATTTTTCATGTATTTTCAGTATTTTTAAACATATTCCAAATACAAAGGGAAACAAGGGACCAAGCCACTTCCAATTTGCGATAGCGATAAAGATGGATCCAATAAAGGAATAGGCCATGTTTGAGGACTTTTTAAGTCTGAAATGAATAGGGATGGGCGGGATTTCTCATTGTTGCAGTGTTTTCTGTTTAAAACAGAAAACAATCATTATTTTTGGCAGAATTCCACAATATTGCAGAATTCCTCTGCGTTAACAGAAAGGGGCCAATTGAAGGGATTTCAATGGCCAAAACCCCATTTGGTTACGGTATAGGTGGCCAACCAGCCTTAGAGGCGTTGTGTAATAATATCTTCATGCTAGAAGAGGGATTTGACCAGGAGATAGCGGCCGGGAGACAGAGGCCGGAAAGGGAAAAAGCACAACGCAACACAGCCGAATCAACCCAAAGAGATCATGGTGCATCTCTAGCACAAGAGAGCTCCCTGCCAGCGCAACCAAAATACCAAAATGCGGTTATTCTACTGTTGGAAGAAGAAACCTCCGAGCCATGTTGCTTAGTTAGGGCATCAAGTTGTTAAAAACAGATATGATAGATTAAGACACTCTGAGCCTTTGAGAGCTCAGAAGCATTGTAAAAGGCCTATAAATGGCTGAAAGAAAGATGTATGAAGGGTTCAACTTCTAGAGACTACTGATATTTTGCTACTCAAGCTTTTCATCTTCATTCTAGCAATATAAGCTTCTTTTGTTGTTATATGTTCAATGTCCATTTTCTCTTCTGTTCTAAGGTTGCACTTGAACATGTTGTTCATGTTTCTTTTGTGTCTAATGCTAGATAATTGTCATCTTGCCTTTGCATTGATAAATTAGATTTGTAAGCTTCATTTACTTCCTGTAGCTGGCCATTCATATGTTTTTATATATGCATCTGCTGGTACAGTCAGTATTCTCCATCTATCCATTGAATCTACAAACTATTGAGCATTAGTGGTCTAAAGCCTTGTAAAGCTGAGGGTGTTCATGCATGTCTTGAGTAAAAATAGAGTTGAAACGGTTATCTGGCTTGATCCAAACCTTCATCTATTCCAATAGTTTAGAGAACAATATTGAAGATTATATGTTACCGGGCATCTCCGAGCTGCAACCTAGGAGAGATTCCTGGAGTGATAACAAGGCCGACTTGACAGTTTTGTTGTAATTCATCTTTTATTCATTATTTTGCTGCTTGGAGGCTTCGTTAATGCTAGGAGAGGATTTGACTATGTAATATGCCCTCAAAGGTTCTCATCATAATTACATTTTGATTTTGACTTTCTAGAAGCACTTTAAAATGTGTTTGACCTATTTTCAATGAGCAAGAAACTCATTGACAAATCATAAAAAATAATTTCTCTTTTCTTGAATAAATACAAATATCAAAATTACATTTATGAAGACCTAGCATAGTTACATTTCCTTCAACAGCTTGTTCTCCAGAACGACTTAACCATTGAATGGTCCGACCAAGCATCTTCCCAAGTCTTTAAACCCATCTCTTTGTATTACGACCATCCTAGAGAGACTCGACTGTCACACACTTGCAGAGTAAATGAAACAATAGGGGGGTGACTCACTTTCCCTCCTACCACCTTGCATTAAGCCTCGAGTCATGTCTCTACACAAGAGTAATCAACTATCCAATTATCCTCCTCTTAGACATGCACCCCCATTAAAATAATTATAAATTAATAATTTAATATTACATAACCAAACCAATTTATTTTGCAAATTCTATTTAGCTCTTTTTAATAATTCGCGAACTTCCAATCTTGCAAATTTCTTAACCATAATATCTTCTAATTTTATTTCTACAGATATATTTCTCAATTAATTTTGTCCAAAATTCTATAAAAATATTTTTAAATCAAGAATTTAAATTATATAATCTACGCAATTTGAATATCCCAAACACTCTTTTAAACATTTAAATTTATTTGTAAAATAAAAAAACAAAAAAATCACAATATTTATTAAAAAAATATAAAAACATAAAACAGTCCCCGAGCAATAGTATCTTGATGTCAAAAACAATAAATGACCACTATTTAACCGTCAAATTTGCCAATTTAAAAATCTATAAAATAATGGGCGAAGAGGTGTGAAAGCTGTGAAATTAATTCCGACGTGAAAAGTTTTGGTCAAATTTAACAACTGGATCTATTTTGAAATTCCAACGTGAGACGTATTTCTCTATCTAATTCGTTCCCACCAGAGATCCATCTCTTGTTTTCTCTATATAGTTCGCTTCGACGGGATAAGCAGAATAAAATATCTTGTGCGGTAGCTGCTTCCCACTAGCGCCTTTTGAATTTATTTTAGAGTGGAAGGAAGCGAGAGTCTCGGATGGAATCATGTGCATGTCGCGCTCTGTCTGCTCTCATATGGACGACCCATGGTTGAGATAGCCGACACCCATCTTCCAACGGGGCCGAATAAGGATTAGAGGTTTACATAAGGGATACCAAGCCGCTGAAAATATGGCATCCTCCGGAGAATTTTACCTGTTGTGAATTCTAGTGTCCGGACCATTGTTTTACACAAGGTCGCGAGGTCGAACCCTGTTGTGTTTGGACAAAACCATGGAGCATGTTGTGATCAAAGCGGCCGCGGCGGCGAATTCCACCGCGCAGAGTTGTGTAGTATTAATGCAGACAACGTCCAACGGAGCATGGCAGGGCGATAATCCCATGGATTTTTCGCTTCCGCTGCTCATAGTGCAGATCTGTATTGTGCTGATCGTCACCAGGACGCTGGCTTTTCTGCTCAAGCCGTTGAGACAGCCTCGCGTCATAGCAGAAATCCTGGTAAGTCTTCGGACAGTATTTTAGTATTTTTGTTTTACAATTCTCTATTCTTTTTAATTGTTGTATGAAGGTGTTTCCAGACATGAATTTTTGCAAGCTTGCAGCTCGTAAAGCCTCCATTAAAGCCGTTTTGGGCATTTCTCCATTGACTTTTTCAGTTTTATTGGCGTTTTGGGATTTCTCCATTGACTTTTTCAGTTTTATTGCCGTTTTCTGCAAGTCTTGCAACCCATGATTCTATTTAAGAGGTAAATTTGGTTTCCATGGGAGTTAACAGTTGTATCGGGTCTTTCGCTGGGAAGCTTGGTTTTTCTGATATGACAACTTTTTATGGTAAAATGGATTCCGAGCCAGTCGTTTTAAAAGCAGGAATTTAAAGGAATTTCGTGGGCATTTTTTGGAATTTTTAATGTTGGAATGGTAGAAAAAATTTAAGTGAAATTTTGATTTGTGTTATTTCAAACTTGTTTTTTGATTTTATATATGGATTCAGCATACTGAAAACCCCAAAACACTTGAATTGTTTAGGAGTTACTTATGATTTCAATAAATTCCTGTCAAATTTTAGAGAAATTAGACCAGAAAAACTCAAAAAAAAACTTCCAAAAACTTGCACTAAAAACAAAACAATATCGAATGTGATGGTTTCCAATTCTGGTAACAATTTTCATTATTTTAATTAAGAATGGTTTCGGATTCTGGTGCCAGTTTTCATTATTTTAATAAAGGAAGGAAAATTTTGGTGGTATTCGATAGGCCACAATCAACTCATTACAGACAATTTGTCCATCCGTCAAATTCCATAGGGGAATACTAATCCTGTTTTCGTGCCTCTCACTAGTCTGGTTTTAGTGCCTCACAAGTTTTAGAGATTTTAGTTGGAATTTAATAAAATAATTTTGCGTCAAATGGTAAGTTTAAAATATTTTTTTATTGCATATATAAATTCAAAGATATTTTTTATTGTTAGATATATAATTTTGTATTGCATATTTAAATTCAACTATTTTAATTATTAAATATTTTTTATTACATATATAAATTCAGACGTTAACAAATTTTAATTTATGTAGACTAGTTCTAACTAATTTATTCTGAACATTTCTACCAGAAATTTATAAAAAAAAAATTAAATTATTATTGTAGACTATTTCTAACTAATTTATATTCTGAACCATTTCTACCAGAAACATATTAAGAGAAACATGTATAACCGGTATACCGGTCAATGGTCTCATTGGACTTTTCCGGCTTCATTTCGATGGTTGCATTTGTTCCAGCTTAGAGCTTCTGTTCACATCTACCGTCTTTTCATGTAATTTCTCCATCTACTGTCTTTTCATGTAGTTTCCTCAGGTGCTTTAACGATCCCAACCTTGTACGAGTTTCCCTATTATCGTTTGACTTTGATTGTGAGCTCTCTATAATTATAATTTACATAATGCTGAATTTATATATGTCATAAAAATCAATTTTAAATAATAAAAATTAAGATTTGGTTTAGAAATTTCATAAAAATCAATTTTAAACAATAAAGATTAAGATTTGGTTTAGAAATTTAAATTCAATTTTGAAATTTCCATAATTACTGCGTCATGTAAAATGCTAAATCTATATATTTAAACAATAAAAATGAAGATTCACCAAAACAAAACAACAACAACGGCACTTATCAAAAAATATATTATGTTTAGACAACGCCGGCTTCTTGATCCTTCTTTACTGGGCGCAGTGAAACTTACATGAACACAATTTTCTGATTTTGGATTCTCGTATCATGTCAATACAGGGTGGAATTCTTCTTGGTCCTTCTGCTTTGGGACGCAATAAAACTTACTTGAACACAATTTTCCCAAGTAAGGGCACCACTGTATTTGGAACCATTGCAGATTTTGGTCTTCTATTCTTTCTGTTTTTAGTCGGGCTGGAACTGGATCTCCATGCTATTAAGCGAACAGGAAGGAAAGCCTTAGCAATTGCAACAGCTGGAATCACCTTACCGTTTCTTGGTGGGGTTGGGGTTGCTTATGTGCTCAGGGCAACGATTTCTAAGGGCGTGGGATATGGACAGTTCCTCGTCTTCATGGGTGTAGCGTTGTCCATCACTGCATTACCAGTGCTGGCTAGGATACTTGCAGAGCTCAAGCTTCTCACAACCGATGTGGGGCAGATGGCCATGGCCGCAGCTGCTGTCAACGACGTGGTTGCTTGGGTTCTTCTGGCCCTGGCCATTGCTCTTTCAGGAACAGACAAGAGCCCGGTGATATCAGTCTATGTTCTGCTATGTGGCATAGGCTTTGTGGTTATTATGTTTTTGGTGGTGAAGCCCATAATGACCAGGATTGGCCACCGCTCCCCTGACAACGAACCGATAAGCGAAATATCCGTTTGCATTACTCTAGCGGGAGTCCTAGTAGCCGGCTTTGCAACAGACGCAATTGGGATCGACGCAATCTTCGGAGCTTTTGTGTTTGGGTTGACGATTCCCAAAGATGGCCCCTTTGCAGGGATGCTTACTGAAAAGATTGAAGACTTTGTATCGGCCTTGCTGTTGCCACTGTATTTTGTGTCTAGTGGTTTGAAGACTGATGTGGCAACGATCCATGGAAGCACATCTTGGGGCTTGCTTGTTTTGGTGATTGTGACGGCCTGTGGCGGGAAGATTCTGGGTACTTTTTTGGTTGCAATTATTCACAAAGTGCCTCGTCGCGAAGCATTGACACTGGGATTCTTGATGAACACCAAAGGATTGGTAGAGTTGATTGTCCTTAACATTGGAAAAGATAGGAAGGTAAAACCCAAATTTCATAAACTGAATTTAACAAACTGAATTTAGCTCGATTTCATTGTTTACTTTTGTTTTCTCAGGTTCTAAATGACGAAGCTTTTGCGATCTTGGTGCTCATGGCTCTGTTCACAACTTTCATCACCACGCCAATAGTAACCTTGATATACAAGCCAGCAAGGAAGACGGTTCCATACAAACACAGAAAGATACAGAGAGAGAGGGCAGAGGACGAGCTCAGAATCCTGGCGTGTCTGCACGGTACGAGGAACATACCGGAGATTATGAACCTGATAGAGGCATCCCGGGGGATTCGAAAGCCTGCTATGCGCCTCTACATCATGCACTTAGTGGAGCTGTCGGAGAGGTCTTCTGCGATCATGATGGTTCACAAGGCCAGGAAAAATGGGCTTCCCTTCTGGAACCGCAACCGTTCCCAACAGGACCAGATAGTGGTTGCGTTCGAGGCGTATGAGCAGCTGAGCAAGGTAGCAGTGAGGCCCATGACCGCCATCTCTGCCATCCACGACATGCACGAGGACATCTGCAACATTGCGGACCAGAAACGGATAGCCATGATCGTACTCCCCTTCCACAAATACCAGCGGGTCGACGGTGTCCTGGAATCCGTGACGCTGGGATTTCGGACTGTAAACCAGAAAGTGTTGAAGCACGCTCCCTGCTCAGTGGGCATCCTGGTGGACAGGGGTCGACTCGGGGGTCAGTCCCAGCTGGCGCCTTCGAATGTAGACCACCACATCGCGGTCCTGTTTTTCGGAGGACCAGATGACAGAGAGGCTTTGGTATTCGGAGGAAGAATGGCGGAGCATCCCGGGATTAAGCTGACGGTCATACGGTTCCTGCCGGGGACCGATTTCGACCACACCGCCATCAACCTCACTCCGCTGCTGACCCAGGAGGACGAGACGCAACAGCAACTGTACAAGTTTTCGACTGCAGAAATGAACAGAGAGCGCGAGAAGGAGCTGGACGAGGAAGCCTTGAAAGTGGTAAATAAGGAGGTGTCGAATCCCAGGAAATCCCCTGAAGGTGAAGGTGAGAATGAGGACGAGTCGATCGTGTATGAAGAGCGGGAGACCAGTAACACGGTGGCGTCTGTGCTGGAAATCGCGAGGAGCAACAGATATCACATGTTTTTGGTGGGAAGGGGACGCTTCCCCTCTCCACTGGTGGCAGACTTGGCAGATCGGACCGCAGAGTGTCCGGAATTGGGTCCGATCGGGGATCTCCTCACCTCTTCTTCCAGCGTTCGAATCACCGCATCAGTATTGGTGATTCAGCAACACGATGTCATTCATAAGGATGAGGTAGCCTTTTCAAAAACCTCATCCTCCCAATTTGGTGACCTGACCCGCCACAACATCGAAACTGAATAAGAAGCCAAGATAGTCGATTGCCAACATCACAACCCTGCTTGCTAGTTTTTCTTTCATTGTAAAGTGTTGAATCCCAAGTATAAAGGCCAACTCATTTTCTCACAACCTTAGATTGATAGTTTTCCTTTCATTGTAAAGTGCTGAATCCAAGTATTTACGATAGTATGTAATATATTGAGCATTGGCAAAGGATTGACCTCACCATAACGTCAAACTACTCATTTTCTCATAGTATGTAATATATTGAGCATTGGCAAAGGATTGACCTCACCATAACGTCAAACTACTCATTTTCTCACAACCCTGCTGGGCTATTCTTCCTTGCATTGTAATGTGCTAAAAGCCAAGTATTTAGGAAATAAAATAGTATGCAACATATCAAAAGCTTAAGTAAGTCTTGAGAAAACATATCTTTTGAAAGGTAAAAGCTAAATATTAAAAGCTAAGGAGGGAAGGAATAAAATCATATATAATGTATTGAAAGTTTAGAGAAAAAAATAATATACAATATGGTGAAAGTTAATTAAATATTGGGAAAAAGAAATATGTTGTAACATATTGAAAGCTAAGTATGGAGGGAAGAAACTGAAAAGTGAATTTCATATGTTATTGAATTTGTTTAGAAAATCAATTTTTTTAAGTAATGAGTTAATTTTTAAAAATGTATTTGGTTTTGATATATGTTAAGTTATACTAATAATGATAACATTAATTTAAGAAAACAATAATAAAATAAATATATCAAAAGTGATTAATCATAAAACATAAAAGAAGAGATGAAAAGGAAAAGACAAAAATTAAAATAAAAATTAAAAAAACCAATTTATAGTCATATAATGAGCCACAATGCCTCAAAAACCAAGAAATATTCAAATCTTGATAATCATAGCCCATTGTTTCCAACACTACAAAGACAAAACCCCACTTGTATTGCGAGAATATCATATAATTCACAATATTGGTAGAATAAAAATTTATAAAATCCACAACAAAAATATATTGTTTTTTTTATAATAATAATATATTTTGTTTTTTATTTGTGGGACAATGAATCTTTCTCATTGGTTGATTTGGGAACATAATAAGTGATTTTAAATGTTCAAAACTATACATGTTTTTAATGTTCCAAATTATAATATATAATATTATAATAAATTTTCAAGCTTTTTATTATTATTTTTAAATACAATATTATATTAATTTTAAATAAATATTGTACCAAATATAATAAATGTTATATTAAATATTTGTTACAAAGATTGATCATTTCCATCGCTCAAAGTTGAGAGACCATAGAAATTGAAAATTTAGGGAGACCATGGAATTGAAAAGAGACTTGGTAGTGTTAATAAAAGTAATGAATGGAAAATTAATAGGCGTTGAATCCGTTCCCCTTTTTCTTAAATATTTTTTCCTTATCTCTTCTTTCAAATTTGTTTTATTTAACTCTTCATCTTTCTAATTATTTGATAAAAAATTAATGTTTCGTTAATTATGTTTTTCCTTTAAAATTATTCTATTTTCCTTATTATTATCTCTTACATTTTTTCTTAATTTACTATTATTTTATCATAGTTTTTTTATATCCTTTCACTCAATTTATTTTTTTTGTATTTTATCCGATTGATTTTTTGGTTTTTTAATTTAATTATATTTTAGATTTTTTATAATATTCTTTTATTATTTTTTGATTTATTTGTTATTATTTGTCAAATGTATTTTTACTTTTATATTATTAATATTTAATTATTATTTAATGAAAATTATGTACCAGTCAATTTGATTACTTTAGAGAAAGGTCTACCGGATTAATCACATTGTAAGGAAGGATTGGGTCTGCGTATCGAACCAACTAATGTGGTTCATCCTCCATCCTCAGTGCAAGGTGAGAAAGCAATAGATCTAAGAGAATAAATAGCATGGATGTATCATTCTCCAGTGTTAGCCATTTAAAATGTCTAACCTAATAAAACTAGGTAGAAACTAGTTGTTATGTAAGGAATTAGATGTTGAGTAATAACCAATGGTTTTTCACTATTAATTATTTTTATTATAACCAATGGTTTTTCACTATTACTATTATAATTTAATCTTGAATATATTTATCAATTAACATCTTATTCATCACACAAGTTTTTACCTAATATTATTATTATATAAATTACTTATAACGGCTAATTTCCTACATAATATTACTATTCAACGGCTAGTTTTCCTCCTAAGTCCCATTGGCTAGGTCAACCCTTGCCTTTAATATTATTCTATTAGATTATATTATTATTAATTAATAAGTTGTGGCTTTCTCGATAATAAATAATTATTTAATACATAACAAGCTAAAAAATTAACCAAAATTTTATTTTACCAACTGCGGCTAACACTCTACAATGATGCATTCATACTATTTATTCTCTCAGATAGATTGCTTTCTTACCTTGTCCCGAGGATGAACCTAATCGGGAAAACCTTTCTCTAAATTGATGGATCACAAAAGTCTTAAATCTTACAATTTGATTATTTTTAATTTGAACTTTTATTATATATTTTTTATTTTTGTCTTTGTGATTTTGCTAATTGTATTTGACGTTTTATTAGAATGGTGATTTTCTATTATATCTTTTATTTTTTATTTTTTTAATTACTTTGAATCATGTAAGTGAAATGTAATATATTTTTTAATTTTTTATTTTCATCATTATTTATCCGTGTTGGTGTTTTAGTATTTTTATAATTTTTATAATTATTTTATATGGTTTTCACTATTTCATTCATATATCCCGCTTATCGTATCACACCGGAAAACCGCCGCCATCTTAAAATATTAAATACACAAATTTTTAATAAGAGGTCAAAGAAGTGAAATCACAGATGTCTCCAATAACGGAATTTTAAATAACGTTCACCGCCTGAATACGGGTCCCTTACAGCATCTTTTTATTCAATAAATATTGTTAAAAGTTTAAACACGATTCAGGATTCGAAATGATTTATTTTTTATTTTTTTTTATACATACGAAATCTATCATAGGTCAAACTAATAGTGGGATAGTTGTCATCGGCTGATGTAGGTTATTTATCATTATTATTTTTTAAAAAAGCAACCCTATAAATTTTAAAGATTGCGGATATATATAACAAAAATTTATAAATTAAAGCAGTTTTCTATCAATGTTATCATTTTGGATTTGCTAATATATATAACAAAAGTGTAAAAATTATAAAGGGGCTGTCTATTAATGTTACAATTTTGTAAGCACAGTGACCTTTTTAGTGAGAATAGGTGAAAAAAATTTCAAGAAATTTGACTAGTGTTCAAATAACTTTTTTAATAGTAAAAATAAAAAAATTTATTTGACATTCAAATCTGGAAACTCGACAACTGTAAATTTGCTAAATTTACTCAAATTTGTGTCGGATTAGACTATTTAACCAACAAAACTAAAAATTTATGATTCTCCACTCGACCATTGGAACACCACTACAGAACTAAAGATTTATCTTGCCGAGTAACTCCGTGGGACTGTTGGCTCAATATTCCTGGCCTTTGATAATGTCGTTGACCTTTGGTAGAATTTAATTATAATTCAATGGAATCTCCACTCGGCCCTGATAGAAATAACGAGAACAACAGCCTGTCTATTCTTTATTGCATGGAGTGGTCTCGGAATCATGACATCGACACCCTTTTTTCTCAATGTTACGCAGCCTTCTCTGACCGAGGCTTGGTCTCTCACTCTTGTCCACCTGCTTCTGGAAGTTGGCATCAATTCACTTCTTTTACAACTATAATACAACCCAACATGAAGTGACATTAGGCCCAGCAGAAGCCCACGTGTTTCAGTCTTACAAATTTGGGCTTAGCTTCAGCAACCTAATAATTCTGTCCCATTTAAAAAAGGCTCAGTTTGATCTTCAAGATATTACGACCTCGGCCCCGCGCTAGGAGGGATTTGATCCCTGCCGAAATAACTGACTCGACCCTTGCTCCAATAATTATAATAATTAAACTGATCACAGGACAAGCGTAATATGGCTCTTCTGAAACACTTGTTTTAGTTTGAGAATGACTCCCTCACGCAATCGATTCTCCGGTAAATCTGTCCAGCAACGATGATCTCGTTCTCCATGATCAACAAGCTCGACCCATGAAATTGATTGATGGCCTTCCTGGCTAATTATTTTTTCCTTGAAACCAATTTCCTTGCACAAATAATGTTGGCCCTTATAATGACATTGAATTCAGCCCTCCACGTGTAGAAATTTGACCCAACTGATAAGGTAAGCCTGGATAAGGAAATGTGATGATTTTATCTCGACCCCTTCAAACTCAAGAATACCCCTCCTACTAATTTGACCATTTGGCCTCAGGAATAATAATAAATTAATTCTTTTGAGTCAGCTTCCGTAGTCACCAGATTAACCTACAATACAAAAGCTATTTAGGGAGTGTCTTTAAACCCCAAAACCAATAACTATTTTTTTTCTCAGAAGGGAAAAATTGATCTTTTCTTCATTAACAAAGAAAGTTTTACATATACTTGGATCTTAAACATAGAATAATGCATGTCTGTATTCTACAAAAGATCATAGCTATTATTATTGTCAAAAAAGGACCCAAAAAAACACAGCTATAAAAAAGGACAAAAGACACCAACACTGAGACAAATACGAGCCACAAGAGGAGAGACTATATTGTCATCATAGTGGGAGATCTACAAAGTCCAAAAGACATCATCAGAATGATAATCGGAAGAAAAGACCAAAATCAACTGCAGATGCTCATATTAGATCTCAAAAGAGCCTAATCCACAACTCCTATCCTTGATATATTGTTCAAAAAACATGAAACTAGGAAAGGTTGATAGTCCACACTTGGAGAGTATATTGACCTCAATATTTTGTTCCCTATAAACATGCTAGAAAGTAACCTCAATGAAAGTGGTCACAATATCCTGAATCTGTTTCTTCTAGTCACAAAGAGTGGGAACCTCCAATATACATCGCCCTTGGACCCAATTGATTGTGGTGAGAAAATCTCCTGTGATCAGAATTTTATCAATACCGAGCCACGAAGAGCATTGAAGAGCTCCCTATAAAGCAATCAATTTGGCTCTGCAATTACCCCCCCTGCCTCCGAACCAATGAAAATGATAATGCAGAGTAGGATCAATGTGGAGAGAAACTCCACATCCGCATCTCCCTTCAGAGGAAGCCCCATCAAATGAACAAATAGGATAGATACCATTGAGATCAACAAGAGTAATGGACCAAGGAGGGACCTTTGGGACCCAGGGACCAATTTCCTGGAAATATGCCACAATGCCCAGGGCAACAATCTTTATATCAAGAGTTTTCCCTTCAAAAATATGGGCATTTCTAGCTCTCCAAATGCGTTATATGACATAAAGTGGGACCATCCTATGGGCTTTCGCTCAGAGAGGCCATTGAATAACACAATCATGAATGGAGGAGAAATATTTGATTATAAAGACTCCTAGAAGAGTGGAAACCTCCTCCCATATCAAAACAACAAAGGGGCATCTCAAAAATAGATGGATAACATCCTCTAAATCCACCCCACACAAAGTACATTTGCTAAGTCCCACGAAGCATAATGTCCCAAGTCAAAATACAATTATGAATAACTAAACACAAGAAACATTTGATCTTTAAAGGGACTTCCCACTTCCATGGTTGTGCAGTGCACTCCAAATAGGGAAACGATTGGGGGTTAGATGAAATATGGGCATACACTTCACTAACATGAATCATGTCTTTCCAGATATGTCCCCCCCACACAAGCCTATCCTGTTTCCAGGTAAGGCAGATGTCAACCAGACATAGGAGGCTGTGATAGCCTTCCCACTCAACCATCGAATCGACTAAAATTCCAATTTGCCACACATGAGGCCAGGCAGGGGCAACATAGGTGGTTCAAACTCTCTCCCAAAGGATAGAAAGCGTATTAACCCCCTACATGTTTAGAATATTGATGATTGTGATTGAAAGTAGGTGATTGTTAGGTAATCCTTTAATGAAATCCAATCCAAATTTGATTTTTTGACCATCACCAAGCCGTCATTGGAGATTATTAAAAATCCACACGATTGCATGTCTAAGGCTTCACCAAATAATTGATACTCTGGAAATCAATGGTGCCCTTGCAACAACCCACTCCTCCAGCCCAACTTGTTGGATGTATTTTCAAAACATAATGCTTTGTCACAGAGCCCTTTCATTGAAAAGTCTCCAAAGATTCAATGCCAATAGTGCCAAATTAAATCTTCAAGAATCTATGATACCCCATCCCCCCAAATTAATGGGTATGGCTATATAATTTAATCTGATTAGATGAATCTTTTTGTTGGCTCTAGTACCATACCATAGGAATTTGGCTATAATGGAACCAATTTTGTTGATGACAGATTGTGGAATATGGAAAATATGCATCCAAAATATAGGGATGCTAAGTAAGACCACCTTTATCATTATGACTCTGCCACCCATCGTTAGCCATATGTGATCTCAACTGGACAATTTATTATTAAATTTTGTGATGAACCACTCCCAATCAAGCATATTATACTCGCAGGGTTTTAAATGAAAACCCAAGTACTTGAAACCCCCAGACATGGAGTGTATATTAACCTCAAATAATGAGGAAATTTTGAGAATCTTTGTAGCTTCCCCATCATCTGAAATTAGATTTGTTTTAGTTTTATTAATGGTTAAATCGAAAGCCTTACCAAATTCTTCAAATATCATGTGGAAGGATTCCCACTCTGATAGTTTAGCAACCTCAATGCACAGGACATCATCCATGAACATAAGGTGAGATAACTTCCAATTTCTTAAGATCCCACATCTAGAAATGGTTCCATCTATTTTATTGGAATTTATTCCACTACTAAAAATGTCCATGATAAGGACAAATAAGAGGGGGGATAGGGCACAATATTGTCTAAGTCGCCTTTGTATTTTGAAAAATTGAGTGGGATCACTGTTGATTTGGATAACCATAGAAACCATTGTGATACATGCCTTAATCCATTGTACATGTCTTTTCTGGAAACCCATCTTGTATAAAATCATTGTGACAAACTCTCAATCCACATAGTCATATGCCATGTTGAGATCGATCTTCATGAGACAAGCTTTTAGCTTCTTCAATTTGACCAAATGGATGCACTCCTGAGCAATGGAAACAACATCTTGAATTCTCTTATTAGACAAGGAACCAAACCGCTCTTGTTATCCATGATAACTCCTAGAAATAAGTTTTAGTTTTATTAGTCAAGGTTTTCCACCATTGATCTTTGCATCTATCTGTTGTTTTTTTGAAAAAGGTTCCTATGCTTTGCATTTGAAAACTAAAGGAGGAAGAATGGGTCTAGTTTAAATTGTTTTGGAGAAGTTCTCTAAAATCCATTTTTTTCGCTCATCTTTTTTCTTTCAACTCTATCCGCATTTACTCATTCCTACTCTAGTCACTAACCCATTCCAACTCTAGCCATGTTTCCCCATTTTCCTTTGTAATACTTCAAAACATTAATAAACATTCCATGGTCCTTTTAAAGGCTAGGACCCACAAAATACATCACAATGTACCTTCCCGTCGATTATCATATCCAAGTCCCTCCTTTGTCTCTCTGATTGCGATATCGCATAATTCTCCACCGATATTGCATATTGCAAAATCCCTCGTCGATTGCGATATTGCATGTCTCTCCTCTGCCTCGCTGATTGCGATAAATCCTGCCGATCGCGATATATCATGTTGGGTGTGGAATCCCCCCAAGGCATGTTTTGGGGGTTGAAACCCAAGTTTTGACTAATTCCATTGTAAGTACTCCGTGATTTATGGGCGCGGAGTGCAAAGTCATAATAGAGTCATAGGGTTGTCCACCCTTGTTTTTGTAATGTAATGTCAGTTTTAAAGATCTACCCATGGTCCGCGGACCATGGGATTGTATAAATAGAGCGAGTCTCTAAGTGTAAGAAAAACAAAATGCGATCGAATAGAAAGAAAAATAAGCATTAAGTTGAGGTGTAAGTCATGTCTTTGGGTCGTAGAGTAGGAGAAGGCTCTGAAGATGAGTGCACAGAGGCCTAGTAGTCTGCAGCTGAGTGCGTAGACCCCTGTAGCTGAGTGTGTAGGGCAAGTTGAGTCTGTAACCATGGGAAGAATTAATGAAAGAGAAGTTTTACCATATTTCTGTGTATATTTTCCTGTTTTATGCATTATTGGGTATCAATAGCAAGTTTACTATTTATTTATTGTGTGAACTCATATGAATGTGCTGAATAAATATAACATAAGGCATCTATTTACGCGAAGATAACTAACTGGTATAAGAAGATAAGTAAGATCTCGGGTGTGACTTAGGGAATTAGTACAGATCGCTGCTCCAGCAGCATGGAAGCCCCACAACCCCTGGTTAGGGCTGCGCGAAGGTAAATATATCAAGGCATGAAGGCTAGGGAAGTGCGCGAAGTAACCTGTGCGAAGGGACTCACAGTTGGACCAAATCAACCCCTCAGACTTCTTAAGGGTGCCTAAAGTTGGTTCCAGCACCCCCCCTCCCATACTACTTCGAGTGAGACCTTAGTCCGTGCTTTGCAGACTGTTGTCGAAAGGGCCAGTAGTATAAGGATTTGTTTGGCTAATTAACTCTGAACCTGGGTCAGGCCCCAACAAGTCAACAAATGGTTCCGTTGTTGGGACCAAAATTGCATAGAAATGTCTAATGTCGTATCATTAGAATCCAACTAAGAAAGGAATTGAAGATTGGTTGGACAGGAAGATTCACAAGTTTGTGGCACATGAGAACAGGAATTCACGACTATCAAAAGAAGAGTGGTTAGACTGCTACCTGTACACAGAGATCCACAAAATTTTCTTAGCATCTTTCCCTACTGAGCTATATGAGTGGATCATGAAGCTAGCAGATAGCCAAGGAAGGTGCAAGCTCGTTAGACCTATTGTGTGGAATCCGGAATTGGTGTACAGATTGGAAGCATCAGAGGATAAGATCGCGTGCATTGTTGATCACTGGCTCAATCGAATTATAGGTGGATTCATCACTGAGTTCGCGGTAGATACTTCAGTCAGCTATAGCGAGGCGGAACGATGCTTCCTCAAAGGACCGCGAGGTAAGTACGTTAAGTCTTTGAACACTTGGATTAAAATGCTACTGTGTGCAAAGAAGGTTATGCGAATACATTGATGTTTGGGGCTACGCGAAGTGGGAGAATTTACAGAAACGAAGGTAGTATAGAACTAGAAACTAGCCCCTTTATTTCACCTTCGTGAGGGGGCGAGGGAGAGCTCGAGAAGGTCTCACCAAGAAGTACGATTAATTTGATAAGGCAGAGGATTTCACCATACCACCCCCACACACACCACCACCAGTTTCACTGTCTTCACCCCCATCTTCACCCATACCACCTTCGCCACCACCACGAACCAATATGGCAAGCACGATAAAGTTTCCAGTGTTCAAGGGAGTAGGAAATGAAGATCTAGACCAGTTTTGGTTTGTGATAAAAGTTGTATGGGAAATACAGGGAGTCATGGATGACAATATAAAGAAAGCAGCGTTGGTTAGTGCTACAAGATCGCACACTGACCTGGTATATTAAGAATTCTAATGACAATCCGAATGTGGGGATCACAGACATCCAAATTGCACAAAACATAGAATTTAGAAAATCGAAGTCAGAGGCACAGTTGATCATTAGGTTCAAGGAGATCAAGATGCTACCAGGTGAGACTCCTTGGGAGTTAGATCAGAGACTGAAGTGCACGATTCATGAAGCTAACATGACTTTGATGGATGGACAACACTGCGAATGGTTTGTAGCATCGCTAACACCGAATTTAAGGAATGCGATGTCACAACAGAGGCTAACAACTCAAGCCAAGGCATTAGAGATCGTGATGAGGCTGCATGAAACCTCAATACATGATCCTATCCTAGGAAGTCAGCAGATCCACACACAGTTGAAAAACTTGTGCCTTGAGATGTAGAGCCTGAAACAAGACATGACAGCTCACCCTGAAGTGCGTGACAAGGTATGGTGTGTTAAATATAAGGGTCAGGGTCATGACAAGGACCACTACCCAATGTTTGCGAATTACCTCGTGGGAGGAGGACCAATGCCGTTAAAGCCGGAGGCCCAAGAAGGACCTAGCGTGGTGCGTGCATTATGGTGCACGATTTTTCAAATAGGAGGAAAACATGCTACGGACAACTTATTACAAAAGTACACACAAAGTTCACAACAATTGTTTTGTAATTTCTGTAGATTAGTGGGACATGATGAGCGCACATGTAGAAGCTATGAATTGATGCTGGATAGGACTCCCACCTACAGAGTTCATGCTGAAATGTGGCCCCTTGACCAAAACACAGGGATGGCGTGGACCGGATTTTAGGGGCACGGACGAGGTAGAGGTGGAGGACCTGAAAGAGGTCGTGGACAGTTGATATGTTACAATTAAGGAGGGCGAAGACATTATGCCCACGATTGTACGAATTTGACATGTCTCTCATGCTTTTATTGTACATTGTTTGATCATGAGACAGAGGATTGTCCCACACTAATAGCAATGTTGCGTGACAAAGGAGTGCCTCAACCTCCCTTGACTCAGAACCTACAAATGATGAGGTCTGAGCCGTGTGAGGAAGACCCTAATGTACAAATTGTGCTCCGAAGTGGGATGGTGACGAGGGGTGATAAAGGCAAGTAGCCTAAAGATAGTACTTGGGTTTTCAAGGCTCTGACGAAAGAACCCAAGTTTGATTTGGAGTGTGCTAAGGAAACCTTCATGGAAGCTAGGAAGAGCTTCGTTGATGCCTCCACTTCAGGAAGCAAAGACAGAACGGAGCTGGAAATGGACCCATCGATGCTCACGACGTTCCTGGAAACATGCATAAAGCTGCTACTTTATAGCAAGGCTATAAAGAGTCTGCAAGAACTCATCAATCGATGTGTTGGGACCGCGCCAGGAGAACCGTGCATAGTCCAGAAGATTGGAAAGCATGCGACAAGGATGGGAAAAGAAATGAGATTGATCACATAGATTGGAGAATATGAGATGGACCAAGTGATTTTGGATCTAGGATCAGACATGAACGTTCTATCGAAGTAGACATGGGAGCACATGGGGAGGACTACACTGCAATCATCTCCTATCGAATTGTGAATGGTAAACCAGTAAAATATCTTACTGATGGTAAGATTGCAGGGAATCATCATAGATATCGAAGGAGCAAGCGTGCTAGTAGGTTTTTAAGTGATAGAGATTGTTGATGACAACAATCCCTACCCTGTGCTATTAGGGATAGATTGGGCCACTGACATGAATACGGTTTGGGAAGCCTCACATGCGACTAATAGACAAGATTGCTAGATGGAATGATCCACAGGCACACCTATCCAGATGGATACAAGCATATGTTACAAAACTTGCGCGAATTCACACAGACTTCGCGTTAGGGGACATGGTCAGTAAGCATGTGCAAGCGAGACAATTACATGAATGACCCCTTAGGTTGGAACAATGGAGTATGGAAAGAATGAGTGGGCAGAAAATTATCCACGTAGAAGCCTTTAACAAAGTATGCGAAGCGCTGAACAAGGTATATGATGTGAAACAGACTGATTGGGACCTGCGCGTACCAGCAGTTCTGTGGGCTTATAGAGAAATGTGCAAGAAACTGACGAAGCAGACACCTCCGAGGCTGGAGTATGGAGCGAACACTGTAATCCCCATATATTATGATATGCCTAGTCCACGCATAGTAGCGCCGGTAGAGATGACGGCTCATGAAGCTTTGGAAGGAGGGATAGCGTAGTTGAACAAAGAAGAATGGTTGGGAACCGAAGAAGAAATCCGACAAGGTGATCTTAGGCTCCAAGAACTTATGGAAGAAAGGGTGCGATTAAGGGAGAAAAGTGCTCTGGTGGAAGCATAATTCAAGAAGCAGGAGGATGAAATCAAGAAAGATTTTCTCATTAAGAAAACTAGGATGTTAAAACTGGGTGTGCATAATTACGTTGACTAATTTGGGGACTATCGCCAAGATTTGATCAGCTTGATGCTTAGTATTAGATCACATATTACTAAAGGGATCACCCATGGTAGCATGACACTGATGGTAAAGTGTGTGACGCAGCTAGTAAAAATAAAAGGCAGATTGTCTCCCGAAAAAGTGACGGATGACTGGTTGGAACCCTAAACAGGTGGTGCGGTCACTTGACTAGCCATGGAAAGAACAGTCTTAGCACGCGAGGTAGTTGAAAGGAGGTGCGAGACTATAAACTACTCTTCTCAGGAGTTGTGTGATGTTCGAGATGCATGTAGGAGCAAGGTGTCACAGGGTCCACGACCACACAAGGGGGGCTACGCTGCCGCGCGGGTTGGCTAGAAAGTGACCATTGTAGTCATTATTCATGATGTGATGCTTGACTTGAGACGAAATAGAGTGGGTGACGGACATTTAAGACGTGCTTTATGGACAATATTTGGGAAAATCTACAGCCAAGACAGCATTAATGAACCGGATTTGGGGGGAACGGTCGAATTCAAATTCAAAAGGTGCTATAAATTACAAAGGGCTTCCCAGCAAACAACACTTGGTCATTTGTGAATTCAGCTGTTGTGTGCCTTGAGTATCCTGAACCGAGACCTGTTTTCCTTGTGCAGAGCATTGATTGAGCCCTTAATTGAGTGACTGAGAGATTTCTAGACAAGCAAGATGGCAACATCTAAGGAAGTTAGGGAAATTGTAGAGATGACCGCCGAAGAGGCTGTGCAAGCCCTGACTGTAGAAGATGCCCCCAAAGGCATCGAGATTGTTGTGGAAATCCCTAAATTTCCACGCACATTGAGGCTAAAGAAAGATAGACAACCAATGATTCTGGTGTAGAAATTCTTACTGTAGGTTAACCTGATTATGCAATATAACTCAAGAAAAATACTTAATCTACTTCTACAATAAAAATTGCAGAAGCTGAATAGATTTGAGCAAGATCAGTGGAACACATATAATAGAGAAGCAGAATCAATGCACATGAAACACAAAAGAATACTGTAGGGAAAGCCTTGGCTAAAAACCCCGCTATCTGTATTATCATACAAGGTGGAAATACATCAAGATTACACAAAATTTTAGCTCTCACAGCTAGCCAGCTCTTAGTACAATCCTCATAGATGCTCACAGGAAAATAAGGCTTCTCAAAAACCTTCTCCTCGGCCCTCCAAGCCTCCAATTTCCTTGCGTTGTTTCTCCTGGGTGATCCTACTGTTACCAAGTGTAACACTGATCACTCACACTGATCTCACACCCTGTAAAACTACACAATCCTCAAGGAACCTTGTTCCTTCTACATGGATGAGTTTCCTTTATAGGAAAATTCCTCCAACTGATAGTACAATGTCCCTGTCTTTAATCTCAACTGGGTCTTTGTCTGAACCGACATGCATGAGTTATTTATGAGAGAATTCTCAGTTATCTGTAGTACACTAGTTGCATGCATGCATGCATTAACTGACTGAACTCACAATTAGTTCCTCAAACTGTTTGGAACTAATTTAACTGGACATAACTCAGTTAACTGAGCTAACTAATTACAACTCAAATATAACTCATCCTTATCTCCTTAATTAAGGGATAACTTCCTTAATTTAAGGGATAATTGTTGCATGAATTCACAAAGACTTCTAGCTTGAATTTCTCCAACTAATTAACTCAAGATGAATTAATTAATTATTTTTCAAACAGCTGGTGAGACTAAGTTAGAATTTTAATTCACAATTCTAATTCAAGGAAAAATAAAAATTGGAATATTCTGAATGTTATTTTTATCATTTCTATTTTTAGCATTTCTTGTTGCTATTTTCAACATTCCCTCTCAACAAGAAAGGAATTCACTCGATCTTGATCCTGAACCTTTGGAATGTTTTACATGCAACACTTCTCTCTAGCGTTGTTGCTTCAGCAACTCCAGTAACAAAAAAAAACATCCAACCTGAATTAGTATGATGCCTCTATCATCAAAGTCTCTGACTACTGTTGCCTCTGTCGACTGAAAACTTTGTGCTTCAACTAACTCTTCCTTTCTGCACTGTTTCCAATCCTTCTTTGCACTCTTCAGTATCTGACTTCTCTAGCCTCTGTCACTTTGATCTCTGACTGCATTAATCCCACTGATTCCTCCTGCTACTATGTACTTTGGGCTCCGGTAGCAAAGGTACGATCCATGAGATAAAACCTCTCAATGAACTCTGCCCAATTTCAGCCTTCTTGTGACTATCACTTCACATTGCCCCACCTCACACCTAGAGGTATGGATGCATGTGATCCCTCTGCCCACTTGTCTCAAGATTTCCCCCTACTGGAGGTCTCTACATGAGTGGATGCCTCCACTCAGTCTCCTCTTATCATTTCCAATTGTGGCTCCTCCACAATTGCCTGAGACTTCTTCTGGGGCTGCATGTTGAGAGGTAATTTACTCTCCCTCTCAACCACCAAGTCTCTAACATTGGCTTTGCTCCTCAAGGCTTTGCATGCATCTTGAAGCTCAAGAGCATACATGTTGTGTACTCGTGAACTGATCTGTTTCACCTGTCTTGTGGTGATGTGTCTAAGGAAAACCTTTCCCTTACTGAAGACAACATTGTAGCCTTTGTCCTCCAACATTACAATCGATACCAATTTCTTCTTCAATCCAGACACATACTTCACATCTGTCAAGGTGATAAGAGCTCCATGATCCCTCTGAAAAGCAACCATGTCCACTCCTTAAACACTATACCTTTCATCATCACCCATCTCTAGGAGTATCTTGAGGTCTTTCTGCTCCAAGGTACTGAATAAAATTTTATTGCCGGTCATGTGGAATGAGGCTCCACTATCAAGAAACCAACCACAACCCATCATCGAAGACACCGTGCATGCGATGAGAGTGAAGTCCATTTTGAACTGAGGGGTTAATGCCTCACCTTCTGATCCATTCGAGGATCCCTTCTTGGACTTCTTTGATGGGCAATTAGTCGCATAATGACCCATCTCGTGACAATTAAAACATCTCACTTTAGATTTGTCACCCTTTTTACCTCCATGAGAAGAATTCGATTTGGGTTGAGAATCATTCTCCTTCCCTTTCCTTGCCTTACTCGCTAAGGCTAGATTTTCTTCATCCTCCTTGGATGAAGAACCATCTTGTGTGCTCCTCGTGATCTCCTCATGCATGAGATATGACCACAGTCTTTCCCAATCTGGCAGTTTCTCCCTTGATTCACAAAGTCCTCGTAGCTATGCCAGCTCTTTGGAAGGCCAAGGAGAGAGAGGCTCACCATATCATCATCGACAATAGTTATTCCCACACTTCCAAGCTCATCTCTACAGGTGGTGAGCTTGTTCAGATATGTGGAAATAGTATCACTATTCTCCATCTTGATTATTCGAAGCTTATCCTTGAGCTCCAATTTCCTCTGGTCACTACTATTCTGATATACGTCCTTCAATGTCTTCCACATTGAAAATGGAGTCTCCTTCCCATGGAGACTTGAGACAATATGGTCTCAAACTCCCTCAAGGATGATTCATATCACACTTCTTCCATTCAACCCACTCTTGTACATTAGTTGAACCTGGCTCTAGGATTTCTTGATCAATGAAATCCTTCAAACCATTGTCTTCTAATACAGCTTCCATGCGATCATTCCATGCTATGCAATTCGAGCTGCCATCCAAGGCATACTCGAGTCTCAAGCCATAGAATGCCATTGACCAACATGAAGTATGAGATGAATTCGATTTGTACCTTTAATCCCAAACTTCAAACTTCAAATTTCCCTTCCCAGTATACTATTCACAGCTTCGATCACCTTTGCTTCGATACCATGTAGAAATTTTTACTGTAGATTAACCTAATTATGCAATATAACTAAAGCAAAATATTTAATCTACTTCTTCAATCAAACTTGTGGAAGCTTAATAGATTTGAGCAAGATCAAGCATAAAACATATAACAGAGAAGCAGAATCAATGCACATGAAACATAGAAGAATACGCTGGGGAAAGCCTCAGCTAAAAACCCCACTATCTGTATTATCACACCAAGTGGAAATACATCAAGATTACGCAAAGCTTTAGCTCTCACAACTAGCCAACTCTCAGTACAATTCTCCTGGATGCTCACAGGAAAACAAGGCTTCTCAAAAACCTTCTCCTCTGCCCTCCAAGCCTTCCATTTCCTTGCACTATTTTTCTTGGCTGATCCTACTATTACCAAGTGTAACACTAATCATTCACATTGATCTCACACCCTGTAAAACTGCACAATTCTCAAGGAACCTTGTTCCTTATGCATGGATGAGTTTCTTTTATAGGAAAATTCCTCCAACTAATAGCACAATGTCCCTATCTTTAATTTCAACTGGGTCTTTGTCTGAACTGACATGCGTGAGTTATTTATGAGAGAATCATGAGTTACCTGGAGTACACTAGTTGCATGCATGCATGCATTAACTGACTGAACTCAGAATTAGTTCCTCAAACTGTTTGCAACTAATTTAACTCGACATAACTTAGTTAATTGAGCTAACTAATTACAACTCAAATACAACTCATCCATATATCCTTAATTAAGGGATACCTTAATTTAAGGGATAACTGTTGCATGACTTCAAAAAGACTTCTAGCTTGAATTTCTCCAACTAATTAACTCAAGATGAATTAACTAATTATTTTTCAAGCAGCTGGTGAGACTAAATTCAAATTTTAATTCACAATTCTAATTCAAGGACAAATAAAAATTGGAATATTCTAAATGCTATTTTTAGCATTTCTTGTTGCTATTTTCAACATCCGGTGTGTGTGTCCCCACGAAACCCGTTGTGCACCAGATTAATGATGGAGGAGAAAGGGAAATAAGTTAACCTAGAAAGTGATGAGGAGGAGGACCTTGAGGATTTCATAATTGAAGAAGATGAGGACGAGGACATGGTAGTAGAAATCAAGGTTGCACACCCTCCAACCAAGCTGCCAGTGTATATCCCCCTACAAAAGTGGAAGGAAAAAGTGCCCAAGGACCTCGACAAGTGTTGGGTTGTGGGGTTAGAGGGGGGCGGAGCCCCCCCTTTGTTGCGCCGATTGCACAGCGGGGGTGTCACAGGGGGGGCGGCAGCCCCCCCTGTCCGGGGGGTTTGAGGGGGGGCGGGTAGCCCCCCTCTACGAGGTTCGAGGCAGCGCCTCGAGAA
>APFE031641389.1:90800-103062 GCA_000404065.3 Pinus taeda
ATGGTTTTCGGTCCATGGTTTTGGACGTGATGGTTTTTCGGACCATGGTATTGGATGCTTCGGCATGTATAAATATGTATTGTAACATTGAAAGGAATATAATGAAAAATCAAGCTGGTAGTCTCGGTTTTGAGATCCAGTGGTAAATCTCTGTGTATATGTGTTTTATGTGTTATGCTCTCGCATTTTATTTTTCCTGTGATTTAGAATTCGTATGTAGGTAATTTTTGTTCGGGGTTAAAACCTACAAGGAGAGCAAGAGCTCTCTGCAAACTCTGCTCCTCCCTGATGATATCATTTCTGAGGGCACACACCTGAGACGGGTGTCGAACTTGAAATTTGAAGATTTTGATCTCGTTGACCATGAGAAATTCCCTCACCTAGAGATCTCGCAACTCATGATGCCCAAGCTAGAACACTGTGGTGGGGGTTATAGAATTGGAGCCAAAAAAGTGGTTACGTGGAGTTGAAAAGGTAGGGTTATTAAACCTTCTTTGGGTGCTGCATTACCACCGTGCCCTAGTAACGATATTTGTCATCAGGGAGTTGCTCTGCCTGGTGCATGGGGGGTGCTTCTGGTTGGAGGAGCCCATCCCCATCATGGACCACTTAATCCATCACATTACCCTTCTCCTGTGCAAAGGAGAGGACCCCACAAACATCTCGGAGGGGAAGAGAAGCATTTTGGCCATCGTGGAGGCCATGGAGAAGAAATACAAGCTAGAAAAGAAGAAGAGGGGCTACGCAATCTCTAGTATCAACAACAAAGAAATCAGGGTGGCGACTCAGATACTGGTGGGAAAGGTCATGTGGAAGTGCCATGCAGATGAGGTACTCGTGCCGGTGGTGGCACTTGCTGAACAATGCGTTGAGGGGTTCCAGTTTAACTGTTCTGAGTTCTTGTGCAAGGAGTCCCTAGAAAATTGTTGCGAGGCACAGGAACAAGGAAAAATGTTCCACTATGCATGGATTCTACTTTCCATAGTGCTAGTGGCAGGGAATTGCCAAAGGAGAGCCAATTCCCCACAACTGCGAGGGATTTGCCGGAGGCTGCAAAGTACGCTTCGCTATTGGCCATGAAAGATGCGAACCAGATCCATGACAACAAGATATTCTGGGTGTTCATGGAGATGAACATCCGAATGGGGATTAACCGCAAGTCGTAGTTATCACCCACTGTTTACAACATCCTGCAAAGTTCTACAGAATTTAAAGCAGACTTTCACCACATATATCTTAGAGCACGTAAGGACCCTGTGAAGAACTGGAGTGAGCTATCCTTCATCCCCACCGATGATGTGATTTTTGATGTACTGGAGACATGGTCGCTCGAGTGGTGTGCTCCAGACATCACCACAGTAGCGAAGTCTACTGCGCAAAGGAAAAAAGAAGAGGCCAAACTTCACATGGCATAGTTGGCATAAAAGAGAAGGAAAGAAGCAGCAACAACAAAAATGCAGGAGGCACGGGATGTTGTGCAGACAGTAGCAGAATAGAAAAAGGCTGCAAAAGCAGCAACATAAGAGGCAGCTGAGAAGGCGCGTGAGGGCCAGAAGTCGCAAATGTGCAAGAGAAAGAGGAGGGCGGGGTGGACCCAAAAACAACATCAACACAGTCAAAGTGCCAGTGCACGAGTGAGCGGATGGGGCTATGAAAGAAGGTGAAAGCATCCAAGTTGTCAATCGACCCAATCACCCTTACTAAGGGTGATCTACATGATATAGGAGAGACCGTGTACGACATCACCACAGAGGCCCTCCAAAACTTCATGGAGGAGAATCAAATTATGTTGGGGACCCTCAGAGTGCAGATTCAGGAATTGTAGGTGTGCAATCCTTAGGCTAGTACTCTTTCGACCAACCTCACAGTAGCGACAGCTACAGTTGAGCAAATGCTATGCGTTCGGACAACCAACACAATAGTGCTGCCAAAAGGGGCACTGATTACAAAAAATGAGGCCGAGAGGCATATGGTTAGTGCACTAAAAGGGATAGGGATCAACATGGTTGCACTTCCGTGGGAGACACTCTATGTTCTGCAAGATGGGATTACTGCAGAACTACGGGTGAAGGAGAGCCACATGTTGCAAGTGCTGAGTGAACAAAAGATCAACATGGAGCAGTTGAGCTTGAAGCGTGATGAGGTTGTGTTGTAGAACAGGAAGATGGTACAGTTACTAGAAGAAGCCTACCAGATGGTCCCTGAGCTGGCCATCCCAACAGATGCACTAGCAGAGGCACGCATCCACAAATTAGCAATAGGGGTGTGTGAGGAGGAGAAGAAATGACCAAGGTTCAGCTAGAGCTGAACCTTTAGATAACAAAGGTGTAGTTAAAGGTGTAGCCATCCACCCCTTCAGAGTTAAGAGAATAGTGCGCCAATGCTATTGCATCGGGGATGGAAGAGATTAGCAATGTAGTAAGGGACTGCACGAGAATGTTGGAAGAGTCCTTCGAGGTCCTCACAAATCTACAAGATGACCCTAACATCCAGCGCTTAGAGACAAAGGCACTTGAGCTCCTGCAGCAGTATGATAGCATTAAAGGGACCATGCAGATGGTGGCCCTCACTCAGAGGCTCATGCCAATGCAACAGGACAAAGCGCTAAAAGAGCAAGTGGATACAACACGACACAAAGAAGCAGTTTTGAAGGCGTGTGTTTAGCCTTGGATCGATGAGTCTTTTTCATTATAGCAACAATTGAAGGCAAGCTTGCGCAAATGCAAGGGATGTAGGAACAGATCCAGGGAAGCAGTTTCAACACCGTGGTCTCGGAATAATGGGTACATGAGATTCAATAGGTAGCCACTCATTGTGTTACCAACCTTGCAGCTGTTTGAGTAGAGTTGGAGGGTCTGCGTGCGAAGATCTCTGCACCGACAAAATGACTTGAGGGCGAGTCATGATGCTTGTGTTGGGGGCCTATTGGGTGTGGAATCTCCCCAAGGCATGTTTTGGGGCTTAAACCCCAAGTTTTGATGAAGTCCATTGTAAAGATTTCGCGATTTGTGGGCGCGAAGCGCAAAGTCATAATAGAGTCATAGGGTTGTTCGCCCTTGTTTTTGTAATGTAATGTCAGTTTGAAAGATCTACCCATGGTTCGTAGACAATGGGATTATATAAATAGAGTGAGGCTCTAAGAGTAAGAAAAATAGAAATCGATGGAATAGAAAGAAAAAGAAGCATTGAGTCAAGGTGTAAGTTGTGTCTTTGGGTCCTAGAGTAGGATAAGGCTTTGCAACTGAGTGCGCAAAGGCCTAGTAGTCTACAGCTGAATGCGCAGACCCTTGCGGTTGAGTGCGCAGAGGCCTAGTAGTCTACAGCTAAATGCGCAGACCCTTGCGGTTGAGTGCGTAGGGCAGGTTGAGTCTGTAACAGTGGGAAGAATTAATAAAAGAGAAGTTTTACCATATTTCTATTATCTTTTCTTGTTTTATGCATTATTGGGTATTAATAGCAAGTTTATTATTTATTTACTGCGCAAACTCATATGAATGTGTTGAATAAATATAACATAAAGCATCCGTTTATGCGAACATAACTAACTGGTATAAGAAGATAAGTAAGATCTTGGGTGTGACTATGGGAATTAGTATAGAATCACTACTCCAGTAGTGCGGAAGCCCCACAACCCCTGGTTAGGGCTTTGCGAAGGTGAATATATCAGGGCGCGAAGGTTAGGGAAGTGCACGAAGTAACCTACGCGAAGTGACTCACAGTTGAACCGAATCAACCCCTCAAACATCTCAAGGGTGTGAAAACCTTGTTCCAGCAACCCCCCCATACTATTTCGGGTGAAACCTCAGTTCGCTCTCCGTGGATTGTTGCCGAAAGGGCCAGTAGTATAGGGATTTGTTTGGTTAATTAACTCCGAACTTGGGTCAGGCCCCAACAAGCCAACATATCCTCTACCTTGCCAATTGTGATATATGCTCCGCCTGTCGATTGTGATATCTGTTCTGCCTGTCAATTGCGATAGACCTCGCTGATTGCGATAAGTCTTTCTCCCTTCAATTTGCATATCGCAATAAGGAATCACACAATCATAAGTTCCTGCTCCCCAAATTTCTTTTCGACCTGCAATTTCGATTTGCGAAAACATCCCAAATGTGATATTTTATGTGATGCATTCTATAAACCATCATGTCCAGAAAATCAGGGAATTACCATAAATAAATGTTGAAAGTCCCTCCACTGTATTGTGATCATGATAAATGGCCTAGATCAATGAGCATTACATATCCATTTCACCTTCCGGTTAGTGTTTATTTAGCAGCATGGTCATCAAATAGAACGTAGAGAAAAGAGGGCAACGAGACACAGAAGGAAGCGAAACATAGAGGGAAGTGAGGCACAAAGACAACGAGACACTTTCAAACATGATTCAATTAGCGAACAACACACCTACCAGCAGGATAAAGGCCCAGAAATAACATATCACAATTCAAAGGGCGAGATGTATGAATTTCCACAAATACAGTGCCACACTACAAATAGTTTTATTTTCATAAATAATTGTAATATAAAATACCTATGAAGGTTCATGTTTCAGTAAATCAAATAGGATTAGATCTCGTAGATTTCGATCGAATCTAGCTGAGGTGGCAGATAATGTAAAGAGATATTTTCTCTATAAATAATGAGATTTTCAACTTTGAGAATAGGAGGGGGATCGATGATGTGAGAACACCACTTTTGTATACTTTTCAGTTAATAAAAATACAGTTTGCAACAATACTCTGCTTTAAACTGAGATTAATTTTTGTTTTTAGTTCCATCCTACGATGCTTCTAATTTGTTATCATTTTTCATGGCTTATTTGATTACTTGGAATTCATGTTATATTTCTCCAACTTCCTTCAATTTTGTTGTGATTACTGTAAATGACCATATTCACATTAGTAAACCAAATAATGCTTCAGCTTCCGCAAAACAATGTTGTTTTTAATTAATTTTCTTTAATTGACTCCATGCCCAATGGTGGCTGTCCTCAAACTCTTTCACCTGCAAAAAAAATCACATAGAAAACCAGAGTTAGCCATCTGTATTTTTGAGCTTATCATAGTCAAAAATTTTAAATATATTGAGAGAGCCCTCTTAGATTGGATGGGCTAACTTCCAATCAAAAGTTGGTTTGAAATAGTTACTCGATGTTGAGGGTTGACACAGCCCAACCTATTCCAACCTGGTGATAACATTTTGGTGCATCTGTCAAGAGCTGAAAATATCCTTTTCCTAGATTCTGTTTAAGTCTCTTCATTCTGATTCTTGAGGGTAACAAGAAATCTAATTTTTCTAAAGCTTGTGATATTACCCTAGCGACTCCAATTTAAAAAGATCCTAAAGATCAAAGCTTCATGTTGAATCCACTGCTTACATATCAGTAGCTTGAAGAAGTTCCAAGATGAGTTCTATCGCAAGAAGAAATGTTAGTGATGCTTCTATGGATTGGTCTCACATCTATGGTTTTCCAAATCCTATGCCTTGTGTTGATTGGTCAACCCATCTTCCCATATTTAAAGATGAAAATTCAAGAAATTTGGTTGGTGTTCAAATGGTTTTTTTATGGTAGAAATAAATCCAGCCTTACCAAAAATCTCTTTGGCATGCAAAATCTTGAAACTTGATAACTATAAATTTGTCCGAGATTAGACTACTTAACCTTAAAAGACCAAATTCCCCGGAACACACCAACAAAACTAAAAATTTATGGTTTTGCACTTGAAAATTCGAACACCGCCACAGAACTAAAGATTTGTCTTGCCAAGTAACTCCATGGGACTGTTGGCTCAATATTCCTGGCATTTGATAATATCGTTGACCTTTGGTAGAATTTAACTATAATTTAGTGGAATCTCCACTCAGCCCTAATAGAAATAACGAGAATGGAAGCTTGTCTATTCTTTTGGTATGGAGTGGTCTCGGAATCATGACATCGACACCCTTTTCTTCTCAATGTTACTTAGCCCTCCTCGACTGAGTCTTGGTCTCTCCACTCTTGTCCGCCTGCTTCTGGAAGCGTTGGAAATAATACTATGAGGCGGGGGGGGGGGGTGAATCAGTATTATCAAGTCAATTATTTTTCAATTCATACACAGATTTGTATACGCTACTTAGGTTAGTGAAACCAACGTATATACACAACTTCAGTTAAGGAAACTAGCGTATAACTTATAATTTAATTATTCTTCAGATGCTGATGTTAGAACCATATAAACATTAACCAAGAACAAAAAAATAATGTAGACAGTCACACACAAGAACACAAGATATAAGGTGGGAACCTAATGTGGGTGAAAACCACCTGCTACAATTTGTCTCTATCTTCTTTCAATTAGAAACTTCTTTTTACAATGATTCTGTACTGGTGCAGTCTTATACCAGTACGCATGCTGCAACCTGTAGAAGGCTACAACCTTCTCTCATTATCCAGCTTCTCTTGGAAGGGAGCTACAACCTTCTTAGCTCTTGTACTAGCTGAGGTACTCATACGTAGGCGCTGACTTATAGAGGGCTACAACCTTTTCTTTTCATCCAGGGACCATGTTTCATAAATTTTCAGACTGGATCCATAAATATCATCAATCAAACATTAAGTATATCTGCATCAATCAATCTCCTTTGTACAAACCAATATAGAATCAACCAAACACTTCTCAGAATGCTGTAACCAAAAAGCAGTAATAGTAACCAGACACCAATTCTGAACCCAGAACACTGCAGCAATAAACCGAAGTAGCTAAATCATATTTCATGAGACGTACACTACTTCAAAATGAGAAACCTACGTACATACGCATTTGTATCAAGACCAACCAGCGTATACGCTATCTTCCTTCGCTGAACCTGCATGTATACGCGCCTCTTATGTGCCACACCTGCATACAAATCTATAAAAGATAATTTACCGTTTTTCACTTAATCAGACATCAGTTATACCTAGATTATTAGATTTATAGATTTAATCATGTGTCAATTATAATAGATCAAAGCCACACAATGATAATACTATTCAAGCCTTAATATCTTGATCCATCAATAGAACTTATCCATCTTTTAACGCTCAGGTTCCTCCTTGGTTTTGATCCAACACTGCACCATAAACCAATCACCAGTATTCTAGATCTTGCTCCTCTTAAGATATTCAACACTTCAGTCGATACCCTTGCCAAATGATTTCCTTTCCCTTTTATAGCCTTAGGCCTTACTCAAACCATGGTCCAAAACCATTATAGAACCAATACTAGGGACCCAATACCTGGGTTCAACACTTTGGATGCAATACCAAGGAGCAAAACCATAGGTTCAAATATGTCGGACTAAATACCATAGACCAACCATAAGTTTTCCCACATGTACACGCTTTTCTTTGCATGAAAGTGTGTTCATATGTATACGCGCCTTTTGATCAGTGATCCTGCGGGTATACGCAACTTTTCTGAGAGGAACCTGCGTATACCTTATTTTCTTCCCTTCTGAGTGTTTGAACTATTATTTTCCATTTTAGTGAGTTTCCATCAAGGACAACACCTATGTCATAGAGCCAAACATGTGTCATAATGCCAAATGAGTCCTCCCCAACTGAGTCTTGGTCTCTCCACTCTTGTCCACCTGCTTCTGGAAGTTGGCATCAATTCGCTTCTTTTACAACTATAATACAACCCAACATGAAAAGACATTCAGCCCAGCAGAAGCCCACATTTTTCAGTCTTACAAATTTGGGCTTAGCTTCAACAACCTAATAATTTTGTCCCATTTAAAAAAGGCTAAGTTTGATCTTCAAGATATTACGACCTCATCTGCGCGCTAGGAGGGATTTGATACCTGCCAAAATGACTTACTCAACCCTTGCTCAAATAATTATAATAATTAAATTGATGACAAGACAAGTGTAATATGGCTCTTCCAAAATACTTGTTTTAGTGTGATAATGACTCCCTCACACTATCGATTTTCGTGGTAACTCTGTCTAGGAATGATGATCTCGTTCTCCATGATCAACAAGCTCAACCCTTGAAATTGATTGATGGCCTTCCTGGCTAATTATTTTTTCCTTGAAATTGATTTCCTTGCACAAATAATGTTGGCCCTTATAATGATATTGAATTCAGCCCTCCAAGTGTAGAAATTTGACCCAACTGATAAGGTAAGCCTGGATAAGGACATGTGATGATTTTATCTCGACCTCTTCAAACTAAAGAATGCCCCTCCTACTAATTTGACCATTTGGCCTCAGGGAATAATAAGAAATTAATTCTTTTGATTCAGCTTTTGTAGCCACTAGATTAACCTACAATGCAAAAGTTATCTAGGGAGTGTCTTTAAACCCCAAAACCAATAACTATTTTTTTTCTCACAAGGGAAAAAATGAACTTTTCTTCATTAACAAAGAAAGTTTTACATATACTTGGACCTTAAACATAGCATACTTCATATCTATATTCTACAAAAGATCATAGCTACTATTATTGTCAAAAAAGGACCCAAAAAAACACAGCTACAATTTCTGTCAAAAAAGGACAAAAGACACCAACACTGAGATAAATACGAGTCACAAGAGGAGAGACTATATTGTCACCATAGTGGGAGATATACAAAGTCCAATAGACATAATCAGAATGATAATCAGAAGAAAATACCAAAATCAAGCGCAGATGCTCATATTAGATCTCAAAAGAGCATAATCCACAACTCCTATCCTCAATAAATTGTTCAAAAAACATGAAACTAGGAAAGCGTGATAGTCCACACTTGGAGAGTATATTGACCTCAATATTTTGTTCCCTATAAACATGATAGAAATTAAGCTCAATGAAAGTGGTCACAATATCCTGAATCTGTTTCTTCCAGTTCCAAAGAGTGGGAACCTCCAATGTACACTACCCTTGGACCCAATTGATCATGGTAAGAGAATCTCCTATGATCATAATTTTATCAATACCGAGCCACGAAGAGCATTGAAGAGCTCCCTATAAATCAATCAGTTTGTCTCTATAATTATCCCCTTGCCTTCGAACCAATGAAAATGATAATGAAGAGTAGGATCAATCTGGAGAGAAACTCCACATCCGCATCTCCCTTCGTAGGAAGCCCCATCAAAAGAACAAATAGGATAGATACCATCGAGATCAACAAGAGTAATGGACCAAGGAGGGACCTTTTGGACCGAGGGACAAATTTCCTAGAAATATGCCACAATGCCCAGGGCAACAATATTTATATCAAGAGTTTTTCCTTCAAAAATATGGGCTTTTCTAGCTCTCCAAATGCCCCATATGACATAAAGTGGGACTGTCTTATGGGATTTTGCTCAAAGATCCCATTGAATAATACAATCATGAATGGAGGAGAAATATTCGATTATAAAGACTCCTAGAATATTGGAAACCTCCTCCCATATCACAACAACAAAGGGCATCTCAAAAATAGATGGATAACGTCCTCTAAATCCACCCCACACAGAGTACATTTGCTAAGTCCCACAAAGAATATTGTCCCAAGTCAAAATACGATTATGAATAACTAAACACGAGAAGTATTTGATCTTTAAAGGGGCTTCCCAGTTCCATGGTTGTGCAGTGCACTCCAAATAGGGAAACGATTGGGGGTTAGATGAAATATGGGCATACACTTCACTAACATGAATCATGTATTTCTGGATGTGTCCCCCCCACACAAGCCTATCTTATTTTCGGGTAAGACAGATGTCAGCCAGACATAGGAGTTTGCAATAGCCTTCCCACTCAACCATTGAATTGACTAAAATTCCAATCTACCGTGCATGAGGCCAGGTAGGAGCAACATAGGTGGTTCAAACTCTCTCCCAAAGGATAGAAAGCATATTAATCCCTTACATGTTTAGAATATTGATTATTATGATTGAAAGTAGATGATTGTCAGGTAATCCTTTAATGAAATCTAATCCAAATTTGATTTTTGACCATCACCAACTCATCATTGGAGATTATTGCAAAGCCACAGGATTGCATGTCTAAGGCTTCACCAAATAATTGATACTCTAGAAATCAATGGTGCCCTAGCAACAACCCACTCCTCCAGCCTGAATTTCTGGATATATTTTCCAAACGTGATGCTTTGTCACAATCCCCTTTCATTGAAAAGCCTCCAAAGATTCTAAATAGTGCCAAATTAAATCTTCAAGAATCTATGATACCCCATGCCCCCAACTTAATGGGTATGGCTATATAATTTAATCTAATTAGATGAATCCTTTTGCTAGCTCCAGTACCATACCATAGGAATTTGGCTATAATGGAATTGATTTTGTTGATGACAAATTGGGGAATATGGAAAATATGCATCCAAAATATAGGGATGCTAAGTAAGAACGCCTTTATCATTATGACTTTGCCACCCAACATTAGCCATATGTGATCTCAGTTGGACAATTTATTATTAAATTTTGTGATGAGCCACTCCCAGTCGAGCATATTATACTTGCGGGGTTTTAAATAAAAACCCAAGTACTTGAAACCCCCAGACATGGAGCGTACATTAACCCCAAATAATGGGGCAATTTTGAGAATCTTTGTCACTTTTCCATCATCTAAAATTAGATTTGTTTTAGTTTTATTAATGGTTAAATCAAAAGCCTTACCAAATTCTTGAAATATCATGTGGAAGGATTCCCACTCTGATAGTTTGGAAACCTCAATGCACAAGACATCATCCATGAACATAAGGTGAGATAACTTGAAATTTCTTAAGATCCCACATCCAAAAATGGTTCCATCTATTTTATTGGAATTTATTCCACTACTAAAAACGTCCATGATAAGGATAAATAAGAGGGGAGAGAGGGCACAATCTTGTCTAAGTCACCTTTGTATTTTGAAAAATTGAGTGGGATGAATTTTGATGAGGATCACCATAGAAACCATTGTGATACATGCCTTAATCCATGGTACATGTCTTTTCTAGAAACCCATCTTATATAAAATCATTGTGACAAAATCTCAATCCACACAGTCATATGCCCTATTGAGATCGATCTTCATGAGACAATATTTTAGCTTCTTCAATTTGTCCGAATGGATGCACTCTTGAGCAATGGAAACAACATCTTGAATTCTCTTATTAGACAAGGAACCAAACCGCTCCTGTTATCCATGATAACTCCTAGAAATAATTTTTATTTTTATTAGTCAACGTTTTCCACCACTGATCTTTGCATCTATCTGTTGTTTTTATGAAAAAGGTTGCTATACTTTGCAATTGAAAATTAAAGGAGGAAGAATAGGTCTAGTCTAAATTGTTTTGGAGAAGTTCTCTAAAATCCATTTCTTTCACTCATCCTTTGTCTTTCAACTCTATCCACATTTACTCATTCCTACTCTAGTTGCATTAACCCATTCCAACTCTAGTCGTGTTTCCCCATTTTCCTTTCTAATACTTCAAAACATTAATAAACATGCCGCAGTCCCTTTAAAGGCTGAGACCCACAAAATATATCACAGTGTACCTTCCCGTCGATTATCATATCCAATTCCCTCCTTTGTCTCGCCGATTGCGATATCATATAATTTTCCACTGATATCACATATCACAAAATCCCTCGCCAATTACAATATCGCAAGTCTCTCCTCCACCTCGCCAATTGCGATAAATCCTGTCGATCGCGATTTATCCTTCGCCTTGCCAATTATGATATTTGTTTTGCCTACCGATTGCAATAGACCCCATCAATTGTGATAAGTCTTTCTCCCGTCAATTGCCATATCGCAAGCAGGAATCACACAGTCATCAGTTCTTGCTCCCCAAATTTCTTTCTGACTTGCAATTGCGACGTTTATTTAGCAGCATGGTCATCAAATAGAATGTAGAGAAAAGAGGGCAACGAGACACAAAAGGAAGCGAAACACAGAGGGAATTGAGGCACAAATATAGTGAGACACTTTCAAACACATTTCAATTAGTGAACAACACACCTATCAGCAAGATAAAGGCCCAGAAACAGCACAACACGATTCAAAGGGCTAGATGTATGAATTTCCACAAATACAGTGCCACACTACAAATAGTTTTATTTTCATAAATAATTGTAACAGAAAATCTCTATGAAGGCTCATGTTTTATTAAATCAAATAGGATTGTGTTATGAAACCAGCTCAAGAAAAAGATAGAAAAGATAGATCAACACCGTAAAATTCAGCCTCTTCGAGGGGGCAACCTCCTTTACATTACATAAATGAACAATTCTTGGATGATACAAATGAAAAAACCTCCTTTCTATATATAGGAG
>APFE031641389.1:113961-146934 GCA_000404065.3 Pinus taeda
AACATTCTAATTAGAATTAAATAAAAAAAGCCCCTTCACGCATCTATATGATATAATAAATTAAAAATTAAAAAAGGGAATTAAATAATTTATTTTTAAAATATTATAATTATGATATTATTCTATTATTAAAAGTAATTACTTTTGAATTTTTAACATTATAGTCGTTATATAGTTGTTGATGGTAAACCTAGCCGTTTGAAGATCTGCGCTCCTATTTATTTCGCAGCCATGATCTGACCCCTCAACTTGTCCTGACGATGAACCGCACTGGTTGGTTCGAAACGCGTCGCCAAAATAATATCTCTATGTGATTTTCGCCGAAGATTCTTCTCAAAATTGATATGGATCACAGAAGCCTAAATTCTTTAAATTTACTTTCGTTTTCCTTTATGAGAAGTAGATGGGAGAGAATTAGAGAGTACCAACCTCAGTCTTTCGCTTGGCTCCTTGCTTGTTTCTTCTCCCCTTTGATAGATCTTTGCCCCTCCTCCCTTGTTTAACCCATTTCAAAGAGCACCTGTAAAGTAAAAATAGCATAATACCTTCAAAGTACAGAGATCTACAATCATAAACAATATAGGATCAGAGATATATTGACCACACAAATGCATATATCATTAAACATACAAGAATGTGGAGGAAAACTTAAATATCTTTATTGATAGAAAGAGTAGAAGAGGGGATTAAAACCCATTGATCTGACCCAGTGTCATCCTCCTAGCATGAAAGCCCTTCTTCACCTCATGAAAATCTTATATCACCCAACACTATGATCTTCCACCAAGAAACCAACAACACTTCCTTACAAGATACAAAATTCTAGCCCCTGGATCTCTGGGATGAGGGATCCATATATAGATGTTTGTAGGGGGATGAGTCAGCGTTTGCGATTTTGATTAGTGTCCTCTCCCTGATAGTTCTTGGTTCCACTTGGAGATTCATGATCTCTTACTCATCCCTGGGCGAATTCAGAGAGGCAAGTGTCATAGGAGAAGTTTCTGTAAGATTCCATGATCAGCCACCTTGCAAACTGTCTCTGCCATTTGTCTACTCTCGCCCATCGCACCCTATAGAAGGGCTTTTTAGTATGCATCACACTTTTTTCATGTGGTAGGTGAGATGCATCACACCCTTAGCACTAAGCAGTTTGTATGGTCCAGTTTTGACTAGTTTTCCATGGAGAACTTCTGGGAGATGATGTAATCAGCTGACCTTGTTCCTTTAGGGTATGAAACAACACTTTTAGGGAATCAGAAGCCCTTGGTTTATGGACATATATGATTGGGGTTGTAGTGCCCAAATATGTCTATAATTGTTGCCCCCTAAAGTATGAGGTCGTAAATCTTTTTGATGTCGGGTGAAATGCTTTATCATGAGGATCCGAGGTTTTTCGAACTGGTAGGTGACCGATAATAAGATATTGTACAATACATTATCTTCATAATATTTTCATGCTCTAGCTGAGGCGGGAATTCCCATGCTCATCCTTATAAATTCATTTTCATGTACATAGGATAGACAACTGTCTGTGTGGCAAACTGATGCTTCTGATAGAGCCATCATCCTTTGATTTGGATGATCATCTGTGTAGCAATGTTGTACATTTGATGTCTTTATTCTCCTGAACATATCGCATCTCGGATGGATGAAACTAGATCCGGGGTCTTCAAACTCATTCAATCTTCACCAGAAGTACAAGTCGATCCATGTGAAAGATGTTCGAGACTCGAACATGGAAAGACATCGCCTGATTACCAGCCAATGATGTACGTTGTTAAAAGGCGTGAGAGGAATCACTGATAATGATGATGACCCTCAAGGTATGACGGTACAATTGATGTGGTGTGAAAATGGGACTTGATGTCGAACACCATGCAAAATCTTTCGATTGAAGGCCATTGATGTAAACCTATCGTGGGAAGTGAGAAACTTGCCATTGCAGCATGCAAGCTTTAAAGTACTGAAAGGGTTGTCCCTAGATCGAATTTTTGGATAATGAGCTGACGTCGACAAGAAGTGACCCATCGTAGGAGGGCCTTAATGAATCCCACATCTATGACACGGAACGAAGCAAATGATTTTGTGGAGGTGAAAATGATCTGATGATACAGGGTTCAGTGTGGCAGTCATGAAAGAACAAAGGGTGAAGGTATTGCAACAGATGAGACACAAGCTGGGTTGGTGAATCCTCTGAGCGACTTCTCTTGAACATATCAGCGACGACACTGAAATGGATTGGTAGCGTTAACCCCAAAAATGGATGGTACGGTGGACCAATGGTAATATGACCGGTGAATGGAATAACCCAACCCAACTCAATCATGGTGATGGAGTGAAAGTGTCATGTTCAAGAGAGGCTACCAATAAAGTTTCTTTAAGTTTTCTTCCCAATTTTTCCCAAGTCATTGCTGACCAGTACCTCTTTATTTTTGTCAAGCTTGAGGAGGATAACATATTCTTGTTCTATAATTTTCCCTTCGGGCAAACCCATCACTATGTTTTAACGTGCCTAGTGATAGTGAAACTCGTTCTTGTCTATATGGACAAGTTTGTCACTATTGGTTTTAACGAGTTTAATGACAAAGATAACTCGGTCCTTTTTTCAATTTTAGAGAGTCTAAAAGGGGACAGAAATGAAACTCCAGTAATCCTTTTTCATCATATAACCCCTTAAGTCTAAAAAAGTATAAAATAATACAAAAGGGATGAATTTTCGATAGTTTTAACAAGCCGAACAAGACAAGCACTCGATCTTTTTGTGTAATAATCCCTCAGGTCCAAAAAGATTAAAATCTAGAGGAGGGATAGCACTTCCGATAACTTTAACGAGTTGGAGAGGCCAATTGCTCGACAATATTTTCATATTTTAAGAGTAAGATGAAAAGAGATTAAAGAAGACTCATTTTTTGAGGAACGAGTGATATATGCAGCTGGTTCTGGGTAAGGTTTGGAATTTTCCAATCACGACAGTGTTACGAGGATGGAAAATCACTCGTCGCAGCTGTTCCTCAAAAGGGTAAACAATCAAATGGAGGCATATGATCGACTAAAATAGAGTGGAGGTGATGGTAAGAACACGACCAAGGCTCAAAAGCTGATGATAATGCATTCAAAATGGTTATTTACCAGAGATTGGTTCATTTTTTTAATGAGCTTAAACTTTGGCGAAACATATGCTCATTGCTTAGGTTTAATTTTTAATGAGCTTGAAATTTGTGTAAAATTGCTCATGCCAGTCATTTAATAAGGATATCTCATCGATACGTTCAATTTTTAGGGAGCTTGCACCATTCGAAACTTTGCTCCGAATCCTTTCTTTATGTAAGCTAAGAACGACTAATCCTTCAAGTTTAAAGGGTTGAGAACCTACAAACTAAGAAAATAAATGGTTTCTTTTCACTTTCCACGTGAAAAGGTTTGCATGCCCCCAGGTATAATGAAGTAGAGTTTCCAGGTTACCCTTTAAATTGCAAAAAAAGCACTTGCTTTGTCAGGAAAGGCATACCTTTTAAAGTACAAAGTAGAGTTTCCAGGTTACCCTTCAATTTGCAAACAAAGCATTTGCTCTATCAGGAAAGTCATAAATTTTGACAGAGGTATATTATTCTAGTCTAATCCCATTTTCCTAAACAGACGGGTGTGTCAGACTACTCATATTCCTATGCAAAAACCCACCTTATACCAGGGTTTCTTTTGCCAAAGTAGACCACGGTGCATGCCCCCTGGGTTTCAGTCACAATCACCAAATTACTCGTGCTTATCAGGTGGATGGACTGGAGATTGATGAGACATTCATTGCATGAAAAGACTAGTTAGGGATGGCATTTGAATATTAGCTATGTGTGAGCTGGGGAATGAAAGTTGGTCTACGAGCTGGACCACTCTGCCTTCATTCGGAAAACACATTAGTCAAAAGAGTGAGGAGACAATGGCTCCCATGCTATAAATGTAGTCATGCCCAAGGAGTAGATTGTAATCTAGAGGTCCTTGTACTACCATTATGTTCAGATAAACAGTTTTCCCTCTCAAAGTTATACGCACATTTGGAAGGATCCCTAACGGTCGACTGGTTCCTTTGTCGAAGCCTGTCAGATTTCGCATCTCACGCAGAAGTGATGGCGAACCAATCGCTTTCCAAGCAATTGAGGAAAGGATACTCAGAGAAGCCCCTTCATCTATGATAGTACCAACCATGACCATTCTGTAAGCTTGTACAATGATTTGGGATGGTACATTAGACGGTAAATAGGGTCTACCTAGTAGATTCCAGTCGAAGGAAACGACTAGGTTGCTTGGACATGGGACCGAATAGACAGCCGGATACGACTTTGATGAAATTCCTTCCTATGGTAAAGGAACGGGTATATTGCCCCCATGTTCATCGAAGTCTGTGTTTACAAAAAGAATTTGAACGGTGTCGTTCTCATTCTCTTCGACGACTGTATCATCTGAAGATGGACCTTCCGAAGACAAGACTAGGTTAACTGTCGTCTTGACTTGATGACTTTGGTCCGGTGTCGACTCAAAGGGTTTATCTTCAATGATAGATGCTTCGACCAACCACAAAGGTGTGTCAGTTAGATTTTCAACTAGCGATGGACTCGAAAAGAGTTTCTTGTATCCAGGAGGAAGCCATAGCGGTGAAGTAGGACGGTTATCCAAGACTCTTTTAGCTTCATCCAGGAAGGGACAACAGTGGACATCATGATTGCCTTCACACATCCTACAAGGAAACTTATATTTTCCTTTCTGCCCAGAGACTTCGTTTTCACTAGTTGATGGTGTACTATCAACATGATCATGAGAGGTTGATGACACCAGATTGTGCAAACTAGGATACCAGTCCCTTAAGATCTGAGGGATGTAAGGACAATCTCGATGATAGTGGTCTCCTTTGCAAATGACACATGGAGATTTAGGTTTGGATGGTTCAGTGTGTGGATTTTTTCTAGATGATGCATGATTTCCCCTTTTTGTCTTTAGCTCCTTCTTATTCTTCTCTTTCTCCTTTCCTTCACCAAGCGAAGAGGAAGGAGGGGAGGGAGAAATAAACGAAGCAGAAGGTTGGGGGGTAACTCTAGTATCATCTGGTTGCTAATTTGATTGCTTAGGAATCACGGTGCTTTGAACAATAGAGGTCGAGAAGAGCCATATTGGAAAGCCAATTGTCAGTCCTGGAAGGGACAATGTGGCCATATGAGGTGCACTAACATCTCCCCAAGAGGAGAAAGGACTAGGATTTCCCCCATGGGGAAATCCTTGGTTGGTGGACTCCATTTTCTCAACCTAAGACCAACGAGGGAATAGTGACATTATTCCGATTAAAATAAATTTTATGACACCTTGACACAAATTTCTTTTTCAATTTTTAAGAGTTGAGAAAAAGCTAAAGATGATTCTAGTCACCTTCGATTTTTAATGAGCCTAAAGTGGCAAGTGCTCAGATGGACCTTTTCCTTTAAGGATTCTAAAAAGGAATGAAAGAGACTACTCTGGAAATCTAGACAAAGGGATTACCAAACCAATTGCAAAATTGCAGAATACTTTTCACAGCATGGCAGTCAATCTTCCCGAATGCTGTGTTCAGTGCATTGCGATCGATAGGGCCGCAGACACAGCTCCCTAAAGATAAAGGATATAGCCTATTGTGGTCTCCCAATATATACTCGACGGTATGTGGGAGCACAAGTTTGTACTGGCACTTGTCGTCTCAAAGAGGAGGAATCACCCAACCTACGATGAAAGCGATAGTTACCAGGTTTTACGATGCCAGAGTACATCTCTAGCCTAAACTTCCAAATGTTGTGCGTTAGGTTCCAAAGCGTTTTTATGTTCATTGAATTTATTTTATAGTTGATCTTTCTTAAGAAGTTTTCCTTTAAGGGTCACGGCGTGATGTAGATATACAATTCCTAAAATGAAATCTAAGATGATAAGCAGTTGTTTATTCTACTTTTTGCAATGAAAATCCTAGCTACTAAGGAAAGAGAAGCGAGATTCTTTCAACATAGAGCAGAGAGCACACACTAGATGCACTGTCCTAAATCAAAATCAACAAGCAGTCTAAATTCAAATGCACATGCATGTATTTGTTTTCTTCTTTCTTAATGTGTGAATGGCAAAAATAATGTTAAGTACGAATTTGAGTTGTCTTTCCAAAGCGACAGTACTAACAATTTTCTCTTCAAAAGATGAAAGGAAGATAATGACGACACTTTGAGATTTTGAATTGAAAACTGCTTTCAACACTTGAAATACTATTGATTCAAATCAAATGCAAAATTAATAGTACAGTCGACCATCAAAAAGAGTAGGATTCTTTTCTTTGATTGAAAATGACACTTGCGACACTTCCAAATCAAAAGACGACAGTTCGACTAAGCTACTTCTTTGTAAATGACAACTGTGAATGGTGAAAAATACATAAAAAAATTCACAATTCTTTGTACAATGGAGGCTGAATGATGCAAAGGAAGGGAGTTTCTACAGTGGTATACTGATCACAGACAATGAAACTCTTAAATAAAGCTGAAGAGAGTGAAGAAAAACCAAAATCTGGAGGCAGAAATAGTCTTATCTGATCATCGCACTTGTAACACAGGGAAACAGGGATGCATCTCACCTACTACACACGGGAGGTGTGATGCATCCAGATTGCTAAGAGGAGAAGGTGCGATGGTCCAGGGACGAGACTTCAACTTGGTTTTTGGTCACAGTTTGTAGCTTAGTTCAGGAATTCAGGCCGCGCTAATGATAGTTAGTAAATGCAAATCATAGGGGCTGATCTAATGAGGTTACTTGAGCCACCACTAGGATAATTAGGATGTTTTCAAATCAATTGTTCAGTTTATAAACAAAAACCGGAGATGGATTGAAGTAGCGTTGATCTACTTTTCATTTGCATAGCAAATGCAGTTCAAAGGCTAGCTGGCTTAACTTCAGGGTCCGTCTGTAGTTTATAAAGAAAACAAATATAGACAATCAAACAAGCTATTTGATCCCCAGTGGAGTCTCCATTTTGTTATCAGGAAATCTAGTGTCCATTCGGAGCTGCTAGTCCCACTAAGACGGGTAGCTATCTTAGAAACAAAAAAACTAAAGTTACTTTTGTTTTCCTTTATGAGAAGTAGATGGGAGAGAAGCAGAGAGTACCAACCTCATGCTTTTGCTTGGCTCCTTGCTTGTTTCTTCTCCCCTTTGACAGATCTTTGTTGCTCCTTCCTTGTTTACCCCGTTTCAAAGAGCACCTGTAAAGTCAAAGCAGCATAATACCTTCAAAGTACAGAGATATACAATCATAAACAATATAGTACCAGATATATATTGACCACACAAATTCATATATCATCAAACATACAAGAATGTGGAGGAAAAATTAAATAGCTTTATTGATAGAAAGAGTAGAAGAGAGGATTACAACCCATTGATCTGACCCAGCGTCATCCTCCCAGCATGAAAGCCCTTCACCTCATGAAAATCTTAGATCACCCAACACTATGATCTTCCACCAAGAAACCAACAACACTTCCTTACAAGATACAAAATTCCAACCCTTGGATCTTTGGGATGAGGGATCCATATATAGATGTTCGCAGGGGCGTGCGTCAGCTTCTAGGATTTTGATTAGTGTCCTCTCTCTGATAGTTCTTGGTTCCACTTGGAGATTGATGATCTCTTACTCATCCCTGGGTGAATTTAGAGAGGCAAGTGTCACAGGAGAAGTTTCTGGAAGATTCCATGATCATCCACCTTGCAAACTGTCTCTGCCGTTTGTCTACTCTCACCCAATGCACCCTATAGAAGGGACTTTCTGTATGCATCGCACTTTTTACATGTGGTAGGTGAGATGCATCACACCCTTAGCACTGAGCAATCTATATGGTCTAGTTTTGACCAATTCTGAGCAGTTTTCCATGGAGAACTTCTAGGAGATGATGTAATTAGTTGACCTTGTTCCTTTAGGGTATGAAACAATACTTTTAGGGACTCATAAGCCCTTGGTTTATGGACATATATGATTGGGGTTGCAGTGCCCAAATATTTCTATAAAAACTGGGTTGAGGGTTGACACAACCAACCTATTCCAGCCCAATGATAACTCTCAATCCACACAATCATATGCCCTGTTGAGATCGATCTTCATGAGACAAGCTTTTAGCTTCTTCGATTTGACCGAATGGATGCACTCTTGAGAAATGGAAACAACATCTTGAATTCTCCTGTTAGATAATGAACCAAACCGTTCCAATGAAATATGAGGTGAAATAATCCTTTTGTGTCTATTAGCAAGGGATTTTAATATCATTTTATAAACTGAAATACATAAAGAAATATGTCTATAATCAGAGAAAGACATAGAGTTGTTTTTCTTATGAATTAGAGTGAGGAAGGTAGAATTAATAGCACATGGGATGTGCTCGAAACATCTGAAAACCTCTACCATACTGACAAATGTTGATCCCATCAAATCGAAAAAATACAGGAAGAAGTCAATAGGCCAACCATTAGGCCTAGGGTTCTTGTCCTTGGCCATCTTCTTGATTGTATTAAGTAACTCCTCCTCGGAGATTGGAGTATCGTTCAGTGTAGTGTCATCTTCATTGACCATCAGTGAAAAAATATTAACAAGTCTCAATTTCTATGTTGTGTAGTCTCACTCACTTTTCTTGAATTGATTTATGAAGAACTAAAGTGCCTCCAATTTTATATCCTTAGTAGAGGTATTGATATTCCCATATTCATCCTTTATGGCCCACATTGTATTAATAAGTTTTTTTTTTTTTTTTTTTTTTTTTTTGTCGCTGCTCTGTGAAAAAATTTAGCATGTCGATCTCCACCATTTATCCATCCCAAACAAATTTTATGTCGCTATTCCTCTTCTTGCAATGTGAGTATTTTATCCTTCTTCATCGCTAGATTCAATATAGGTTTTTTTTTTTTTTTTTGAAAGAAAAGTCCAGGAATGATCAGATCTAATAAGAGAGTTATTTCTCCTTCAATAGTTTGTAGCTTATATCTTAGGGCATTTTTATGGTTAAATATCCAAATTTTGGCTTCAGTTTTTAGCCTCTTAAGTTTATCCTTGACCCTCATTATAGGATTATTATTGTTTGGGAAGATAGGGGAGGTCCATGACTAGTGGACCAGTTCTTGGAAATCTAGCTCATTTAACCACACTAGGTTGAATTTGAAGGACAATTTATGATCATCATCTCGTCATTACACTCAAGAATTATGGCATCGTGATTGGATATATAAGAGAAAAAGGTCCATGATTGAATATGATTTAGCCTATGACACAACATTGTGTCCACAAAGAATCTTTCGATTCTTTTCACAATACCCTCCTCTCAAGCTCATCCTTTCCTCCATGTTGGGCATGAATAGACCAGAGCGACATATGTGAGTGTCTTTCGATAAAAATTTCTTTGAAATGCTTTGCCAAAGGATCCAGCTTAGCCCTGTGACCCCAACACTCACTCACATCCATTGTAAATTTCATATCTGCAGCTATGATTAACGAACAAATTTCTAGAATTTTAGAGGCCTCAACCACATCCCAAAATGTTCTACAGTTGGTATATTGTGCGTAAATGTTCAATATATGAAACCTATGAGAGGTACCCCTAAGAGAAATGTCTTTCCTAGGAGGTAGTGTTGCCACATTTTGAGCATGTGTACTACTATGGTTACCTCCAGATCATATGCAGAGTATAATTGGTCATAATCCTTTAGTTTCCATGATTCATAGGCTATGACCTTCCCTTCTTATGTTAATACAACACTGACACCCTCCTTACTTGCATCTGTGCATACCACAAATGATTTTTCCAAATCTGCTACCTTTAGCACCGGTGTAGTAGTAAGTAATTGCTTTAATTGCTCAAAACTTTACTAACATTCCACTTTCCAGTGGAAGGCACGCCCCTTTTTATGTAGCGAGGTCATAAGAAAAACTATTTTTGAAAAGCTTTAACAAATCGGCAGTAATAACCTTCCAGGCCCAAAAAGGATCTTATGTCAGCAATGTTTTTCAGAGTGGTCCATTCCATAATAGTTTTGATCTTTTCTGGATACCCTATTATTCCCTCAGCTAATATAACATGACCTAGGTACTGAATTTGACTTTTGTAAAAATCACACTTGCTATACTTTGCGTACAACTGATTGTCTCGCAAAATCTGCAATACTATTCTCAAGTGCTTCTCATGCTCCACCTGATTTTTTAAATAAATTAGTATATTGTCAATAAAAATTAGTACAATATTATCTAGAAATGGTTGAAAAATGTTGTGCATCAGGATCATGAAAGTGGTTGGAACATTGGTAAGGTCGAAAGGCAATACCACGAACTCGTAATAGTCGTAACGAGTTTGGAATGCGGTTTTGCAAATGTCTTCATCCTTTATTCTAATTTGGTGGTAATGAAAGCTTAAGTCAATTTTTTAGAATATGTTGGCCCCCTACACTTGATCAAACAAATCGTCAATACAAGTAAAGGGTACTTATTTTTTATGGTCAGTTTATTTAGCTGATGATAATCAATGCATAGTCTTAAGGTTTCGTCCTTCTTTTGCAAAAATAGCATAGGGGCTCCCCAAGGAGATACACTAGGGTGAATGTACCCTTTATCCAAAAGTTCCTAAAGCTGCATTTTGAGTTCTGTTAACTCAGGGATGCTCATGCGGTAAGGAGATTTTGAAATAGGAGATACTCTAGGTATTAATTCAATGGTAAAATCAATATCATGCCTAGGTAGCAATCTAGGGATGGATTCAGGGAACACATCCACGAAATCCTAAATTACAAGAATATTCTCCAATGAATTCATCTTGTTTCGGCCATTGGTGTATCCTACTTGGATAGCATAAATCTAGTAGCCCTTTTCAATGCATCTTCATGGCTGGTTAGTAGTAATAGGATGTAATTTACTATTTTTCTTGATCCCTTGAATTTTCTTTCTCTCCCCCAACTCTGTGAGGTAGCTTACAGATTTCTCTTTACAATCGACTAGGGACCAACACCCTTCCAACTAGTCCATCCAAATTAATACATTGTAAGAACCTAAGGGGAGTATATTCGGATCAACATGGATGGGTTGTCCTGAAACTATTATAGGGTAGTTTTTATTTTCGCAAATACCCTTCTCTTTGTTCCGGTGGCTAGGTGAACTAGCCAAAATTTCTTAAATTTACTGCTTTGCAGCTGACATTTATCTACCACTTTAGGACTGATGTGGCTTAGGCTATCACCTGGATCAAATAAAATAGAAACAGGTTGATCAACAATCATACCTTCGCACTCAATCATGGTGGGTTGGTATTCTGCTTGATGATTGTCCAAAGCAACATTAATTTTGGGCATACTCCTTGCTATATCTTCAACATTGGAGGCTTCTTGATATTTGAAAGTTGTTCCGTTTGAGCTTTGTGTGGGAAATTATAGTAGTAATGGGATTCCCCACATCCCTAACATTGCAGAGGTTTTTTTGGCGGTTGTTCAATAGCAGATTTTCTAACTCCCTCTGTCTATCTATTTTCGGTGTAAGCTACAACTTTGGATGGGTTCCTTGTAAATTTACATAAAGTTCTTTGCAGATTATTCCTTTCATTTATGGCTTTCAGTTGTCTATTTGGGGGTAAATTCCTCATTCTCCTGCCTATGGCTCCTTTGGGCCAATCGGTTTTCTATTTCATTTGCTGATAACAGATACGAGCTTTTCACACTGCATCATCCATTATTCTAGGATAATCAAATTCTAACTTCTCCTTCATAAAGTTGGGTAGACTACTAATAAACCACTGAATTTTGGCTTTTTCCTCCTGCATGTACACGACATATCGTAATAGGGAAGTAAATCGTTTCACATAGTTGTCCATGGTCAAGGTTCCCAACTTTAACTCATGGAACTCCTTTTCTTTTTCATCATAGTAACGTTCAATTAAATATTTGTCCTTAAAATGTTTATGGAATTCCTTCCACGTCACTTGTTCTTTGTCAATTTTTCTCACAGTTTTGATCTCTTCCCACCAGAGGGTGGCCTTTCCCCTTAATTGGTAAACTTCCAGCTCTGCGTTAAGTTTGTCAGTATATTCATAAATTTGAAAATATCTTCCCATGTCAATCAGCCATGCTTCAGTTGCTTCTTCAGATTATCCTTCAAAACGTGATGGTTTTATTTTTTTGAACTCACCTTATAATTTGATTTTCTATCTTTTTGTCTTTCTTTGGTCGGAAACATTATCTGAATGCCCCTCTTCATCCTCCTTATGTCCCTCAGCTGACTCTGCATTATCTTCGCCATGATGTGTTGTTGGGGTCTTCTCCCTATCCTCCATATTGGGGTTTGGTCCTCGTTGATTTTGTTGGTCAGAAAGGCTTTTAAGGATCTTTTCCTATTCCTACCTCAATCATTCGTTTTCCATCCTCAAGTTCATCATTTCTACATGTAGTTGTTGCACTGTTTCAAGCAGGGCATCGTTGGCTTGCCAAGATTCTTCTCCTAGATGTATCCATATATCCAGGTTGGCCTCTACATAAGGCACTTCTATCTGGTTTAATAATCTGGGGTTCCTCTACATTTCTACTCTTTGATGTTGACCTCTGTTTCATTGTGTTCACATTCACCCATACTCAGTTGTGTGTTGCATAGATATATGTATACTATAACTTAATTAAATGTGTATTTATCTATCCAGAAGTCTCAATGTGCAAGCCTAGGCTTTGATATCATTGGTAACATGCTAATACACGAACTAAATAAAAAAAGATTTATTATCATTACACTTGTCAAATTTGCCAAGGAAATGCAGTCAGATGGTGGTTTAAGAGCTAACCCAGGTGTACAACCATTCCTTCACCATTAAAATCCATCATCGTTGGCATGGACTTGGCAGTGCTTCCCCATTAAAATGGAAAGAACCTCGAGGTCCTTCGTTGACACTACAGTTCTACATTAATGGATGAAGAGACCGGCTAGAAAAGTCTTAACTCCAGCACATGGCTTAGCCTACACCATCAGATTGGATGAGATCCATGGCCTCCATGGTTTAGGGACTATCTAGCGGAATAATGCACAAGCTAGGCAAGGTTTGGGTCATTTAGACATGCGACGAGGTTTCCAACTCAGCTCTGTGACAGAAGGTGACCGGGCGGCTGTATGGAACAATTTCTCTGCTATGACCATCTCCATAGGCTTCAAGGTATCTCCCAGAGGGCAATATAAGTTTTATAGCTCATATGGTATTATGGATTCATCGATATTTGTTATACATTTATGTTTCTCCTTATTTGAACTCATGCAATAGGTAGAACCACTGATGGCTAAACTCTTTGCCCGGGAGGGATGCGTTGGGTTCATATTGCAACTAGAGGTAATGGTACTGATTTAAGGGTGAATTCTAGAATTTTTTACCCTTGAGCATCCCCTAATGACAACATTGTGCTCTGATAGGTATACCTCACCTCCCATCGCTTGGTAAACCTCCTCTCAAGTAAAATATTTCCCTACTCAAGTGTTTCTCTGCTAGAAATCTTACTTCTGATTTGGTTTCACTACTTACTCCATGGTATTCTTTGCCTGTAGGTACATTCTGGTTGTGGTATGAATTTATATATCTAGAAGGAGGTTTTAGAAAAGAGGTTGCTCTCTCACAACAATCATTGTCTTCGCTTTTAGGTTGTTCACCTCTCAGGCTTGTCCTGGCGATTTGTTTTTGTTATAGACATATTTGGGCACTTGAACCTTAATTCATATATGTCCATAAATCAAGGGCTTCTGAGTCCCTAAAAGTGTTGTTTCATGCCCTAAAGGAACAAGATCAGCTAATTACATCATCTCCCAGAAGTTCTCCACATAAAACTACTTAGAACTGGTCAAAATTGGACCATACAAACTGCTCAATGCAGAGGGTGTGATGCATCTCACCTACTTAGTAAAAAAAGTGTGATGAATACTGAAAATCCCTTCTGTAGGGTGCGATGGGTGAGAGTAGACAAATGGAAGAGACAGTTTGCAAGGTGGATGATCATGGAATCTTCCAGAAACTCTTCTCTGTGACACTTGCCTCTCTGAATTCACCCAGGGATGAGTAAGAGATCATCAATCTCCAAGTGGAATCAAGAACTATCAGAGAGAGGACACTAATCAAAAATCTGAGAAGCTGAATCACCCCCCTGTAATCATCTATATATGGATCCATCATCCCAGAGATCTAGAGGTTGGAATCTTGTATCTTGTAAGGAAGTGTTGTTGGTTTCCTGGTGGAACATCATAGTGTTGGGTGATCTAAGCTTTTCATGAGGTGAAGAAGGGCTTTCATGTTGGGAGGATGACGGTGGGTCAAATCAATGGGTTGTAATCCTCTCTTCTAATCTCTATATCAATAAAGCTATTCAATTTTTCCTCCACATTCTTGTATGTTTGTTAATATATGCATGTGTGTGGTCAATATATATCTGGTCCTATATTGTTTACAATTGTAGATATCTGCACTTTGAAGGTATTATGTTGCTTTTAATTTACAAGTATTCTTTGAAGCGAAGTGGTCAAGGGAGGAGCGACAAAGATCTGTCAAAGGGGAGAAGGAACAAGCAGAGAACTAAGCGAAAGATCGAGGTTTGTATTCTTTGCTCCTCTCCTATATATTTCTCGTAAAGGAAAGCGAAAGTAACTTTAATATGTCTATTTCTAAGATAGCTACCCATCTTAGTGGGACTAGTAGCTCTGCATAGACACTAGATTTCCTGATAACAAAATGGCGACTCCACTGGGGAAAATGTAGCTTGTTTTCTTGTCTATATTTGTTTGCTTTATAAACTTATAGACGGAGCCTGAAGTCAAGCCAGCTAGCCTTCAAACTGTAGAAACTCCCTTCCTTTACATGACTCAGCCTCCATAGTACAAAGAACTATCAATGTTTTTATGTATTGTTCACCATTTATGATCCTCTTTTACAAAGAAGTAGCATTTGAAAGTGTTGCAAGTGTCATTTTTAGTCAAAGAAAAGAATCCTCTTGTTCTTGATGGTATATTACACTGTTACTCTTGTATTTTATTTGAATTAATAGTTTTTCAAGTGTCGAAAGCAGTTTTCAATTCAAAATCGCAAAGTGTCGTCATTATCTTCCTTTCGTCTTTTGAAAAGAAAATCGTTAGTACTGTCACTTGAAAAAATTCAAATTTGTATTTAGCATTATTTTTGTCATTCACACATTAAGAGAGCGAAAACAAATACATGCATGTGCATTGGCATTTAGACTGCTTGTTGATTTTGATTTAGGACAGTGCATCTAGTGTGTTCTCTCTGCTCTATGTTGAAAGAATCTCATTTCTCTTTCCTTAGTAGCTAGGATTTTCATTGCAAAAAGAAGATTAACGATTGTTTATCATTTAGATTGCATTTAGGAATTGTATATCTACATCACATGGAGCCTGAAAGGAAACTTTCTTAGAAAGATCAACATAAAATAAATTCAAGAAATAAAAGCACTTTGAACCTAACGCACAACATTAAATCTAGGTTGGAGACATTTCCGACAATCGTAAAGCCTGGTAACTATCGCTTTCATGTAGGTTGGGTGAATTCCTCCTCTCTGAGCAGACAAAGTCCAGTAAAACTGTGCCCCACGTACTGTCGAGTATATATTGGGAGACCACAATAGGCTATATCCTTTATCCTTAGGAAGCCATGTCTGTCGCCCTATCAATCACAATGCACTGAACACAACATTCGGGAAGATTGACTACCGTACCGTAAAAAGTATTCTGCAGTTTTGCGATTGGTTTGGTAATCCCTCTGTCTAGATTTATAGAGTAGTCTATTTCATTCCTTTTAAGACTCCTTAAAGGAAAAGGTCCATCTAAGCACTCGTCACTTCAGGCTCATTAAAAATCGAAGGCGACTAGAGTCATCTTTAGCTTTTCCTCGACTCTTTAAAATTGAAAATGCAAGTTGTGTCAAAGTGTCTAAAATTCATTTAATTTGGAATCATTTAAAGCAAGTTGATCGAGTAATCTACAATTTTGGAAGAAAGTCAATCGAAACCCCATCGTTCATGGATACTTACGAGTCAACCATCTTTGACTCTATAGATGAAATGATTCCAGACAAAGCGAACTCATTTAACCGGATCAAAGTCCCCTAGTTTGCTTGGAACTTGTGTTCCAACATCCTCATTGACTCCGATTACTCCAACCATCTCTGGTATCCCTGCCTCTACAGAAGAAATTCCGCAGCCACAAGAGGACATTAGAACTGATCCTAGTGTAACGGTAAACACTTCTAGTCCTGAACCAGTTCCATCTACAGCTGATTCAGAAGGTGTTATTCCCCAAACATCTGTCGATGCAGAACCTATACCTTCTTCGGCACCAAAAATATTTTACGGACCTGACAGTCTACCTCTCCCACCTAGTTTGATTGCTATAGCAGAGATTGTGGAGGATCCTTCGTCCAGTACTCCATTGCATTTTGGAGTCGGGATCACCCTATATCCTTCTTCATCAGAAGTTAGTATCCCTCCATCACAAATTCCTGTAGAATCGCTAGGAAATATTTTGGATAGGCTAGATATGTCTGAACAACCGTCGACATCTAGGACTATGTCATCTAATGCAGTGGCAACAGAACCTCCTACTACTACTCCAATAATGTTCGCCAGTATACCATCTGTCCCAACTAGCTCTCAATTGCTAGATGGAGTCCATCCAGGGACTGTTTCGATAGTATGGTCTGTTCCAGTTTGTTCGTCCAGAATAATATCTAGAATCTCTTATGTCGAGTCTCAACAAATTGATCCTCTGCAATAGTATCAATTTGGGTAGTCCTGTCCCCAAATGCCAATCATTCCTTTGAGCACTAGATTGCCACCGTATCGGGGGCAGTATACCCTTTCATTGTTTCACCTAGGAGAACAACCATATGGGAGTTCGCAACAGAATTTGGGTCATGCTGGGTTTACATCCAATGGTTGGGTGCCAATACTGCCTCAACAACCAAGAGTTGTTTACTCAATGCAACAAAGCCTACCTGTGTCGAATATCCCCACTACACCGGCCATTGTGACAGTGCCGCAAGTACAAGCAATGCCTATTGTATTTCAACCTCAAGTTTCTCAGGTTGTAATACAACAACCTCCTGTCTCCATGACACAACCACAATCACCGAGTAGTGGCTCCCTAACCAGAGCGACCCAAGTTCAAACGGGTACTATTACCCCTCATCTTGGTCAAATAGCCAGTATTGGACAACAGCAAATGGTTTCACAACCATGGCTGGTGCAATATCAACAACTGCAATTCCAACAAGCTTACCAAGGATCTGAGCAACAAATCCTTGCAAGTAATGGGCAGCCGTATATTCAAAACGGTCAACATCATTAATTTCACAATGGTTATGCTCATCAACCTTACCAAAGTTATCAACATCAAATGCATTATGTTGGTATGCAAAGATCCACTACTCAGGCGATACGATCCTATCCTGGTTATGCTTTGTCGAACCTAAATTAACAGTTACCCTTCGTGGCGAATTTAGAGTTGTCGGATCTAAATCGGCTAACAAACGATCCAATTGCTTATGCCCCTTGGTGGCTGGCGATTCCTCATAAAATTCCGTCAGATATTCCTAAATTTAATGGAAATCCAGGTGAAGACCCATCGAATCATGTAATGACCTTTCATCTGTGGTGTTCATCCAACACTCTGAATTATGATTCGATTAGGCTTCACCTTTTTCAGCAAACGTTAACTGGTCCAGCAACAAAATGGTACATTGAATTGCCTAGAGCTTCATTTGATAACTTCAGCACCCTTGCCACAACCTTTTTAACCCATTTTCAGTTACCCATAAGGTACAAAACAGGAACAAAAATTCTTACCAATTTCAAAAAAACGATGGCCACTCACATATCTAATCATATTCATGAGTGGCAGCATCCTCGTAGAATGGTAAAAGCATATGTTCCTAATCAGCTGCTAGCTGAATGGTTTATTAAGTCATTGTTACCTTCTATCACAGAAGATGTGGCAAAGGGATGGGTCATCACTGAAGAACAAGTCATATCTCGTGCACAATATCTAGACTTGATCTATACTCAGTTTGGCATGCTCTATGACAAAATCCCTGATGATCCTAGACTGGAATTTTCCATTCCTCCTCCTCCTAAATAAAAAAATGACTCTCATGCCGGCGATGGTGTGATAGGTACAACTAGCACAAAAACTGTAAAGGCTACATTGAAGAAAACTTGTATGGTTTCTAGTCAAAATTCAAATGAAGAACTTCTCACCTCGGAGGTAAATGCTGTGTCGACTGACAAAGGAAAATAACCGAAGCAACCAGGGGACAAGAAGAAAAAGAAAGGGAAGAAGAAGAAACAAGAGGAGTCGTCTCCTAAAAAATCTTCTGCAAACCCTTCTAGGCAAAGGAAACCCCCTTCAGGGTGTCAGATATGCGGTGAGGATCATTGGACGAGAGATTGTCCACATAAATCTAAAGTTAAAAAACTTTTTAAGAGTTCAAAAACCTCAACAGTATTAACTGATCTGTTTCCAAACCCGGGAACCAATCTGGTTGTTAGTGACAATGCTTCCCCATCCCAAGTGCTTATGTTGTCCATTTCAAAACAACAAAGAGATGCTTTGATACCGACAAGGAATAAAGATTACAAGAATCCACAGTTGTCGAACAACAAGGCTATTGATCAACCTAGTAGTTTGACAACAACTTTGATCGAAGCTGTACCACCCATCATTCCTGAACTAACGATAAAGCCGCCAAAGGGAGTTGTACACAAATCGACATTTAATCCTCGCGCCAGAGCAGCACAAAATTATAATATAGTAGAGGACCTGGCCCAATCATCGTCCGTTATGTCGACATTTGAGGTATTGCAAAATTTCCCCTCCTAGAAGCAGGCTCTATTATCAGAAATAGGTGGGATTGATCCAGTTGATTCCAATCTTGTGGCCTTTAATCACAAAGTATATGACCCTCAACTACTAGCTCAACTTGCTTTCCTTATTCAGGTGAAAGCCCTCAACAAAACTGTTCATCGAACGATTATTGATGAGGGAGCATCTACATGTATTATGTCGATGAGTTGTTGGAAAACGTTAAGCTCACCACCCTTGTCACGATCGTCAATGACATTAAAAGCATTTGATGGACGAACATACACTCCATACGGGATTTTATGTAACTTGCAAGTCGAACTGGGGGGCAAAAAAGTAGCAATTGATGTAGAAGTTATCAATGAAAACCCTGATTACAACATCCTACTTGGAAGGCGCTAGATTTATACTATGGTTGTTGTTGTGTCGACATACTTCAGAAAGATTGCATTTCCTTTCCAAGGAGGGATTACAATCGTCAATAAGAAAACCTTTCTCCCAACAGTTCACAAGTTACGGGAAGCATTTCGATGATCCACGGAAGCTCTCAGTCGCTTCAAAATATTGGAGTAGGCCTATTAAAAGACCCTACATTGATGGGTACTTTTTCCCTACCGCCTCCAAACAATATGGTGGAAGTGGCCACGGTGGGAACTTGCAATATGATATCTTCTAGATTCAAAAGATTCCTGAACATTTTGACAGCATGGATCAAAGCCATTTTAGAAATATTGTAGCAATCAATTTTTTTTGGCCAGGAGGGCAAACCCAAATCAACGCTCATCGAGTGTTTGGATAGATAGGTCTAAGTGTTACCGGGAATAGTGTCCACTCGAATGCTACTATTCCCACTAAGACTGGTAGCTATCTCAGAAACAAATAAGTAAAGTCTACTTTCGTTTTCCTTTATGAAAATAGACAAGAGGGGAACCAAGGAGACCAACCTTAGTCTTGCGCTTGATTTCCTCTCCTTCCTGATAGAGCTTTGCCACTTCTTCTTCGTTTGCCCAGCTTCAAAGAGCACTTGTGGAATCACAACAACATACTACTATTAAAGAACAAAGATCTATATTCATAAAGAACACAGGACTAGATGTATGTTAACCATACAAATGCATATATAAATAAACATACAAGAATATGGAGGAAAACTTGAATAGATTTATTAAGATAAAAAGTAGCAAGAGGATTACAACCATATGTTCTGACCCAACATCATCCTCCAGCTAGAAAGCCCTTCTTCACCTCAAGTAAAGCTTAGATCACCCAACACTATAAATGTACACCAGAAAACCAACAACATTTCTCTATAAGATACAAAATTCTAGCCCCTAGATCTTTGTGATGAGGGATACATATATAGATTATTATAGGGAGGTGAGTCATCTTCTGGGGTCTTGATTAGTGTCCTCTCTTTGATAGTTCCTACTTCCACTTGGAGAATGATGATCTCTTACTCATCCCTGGTCGAAAACAGAGAGGCAAGTGTCAGAGGGGAAGCTTCTGGAAGATTCGATGATCTTCCACCTCGCATTTTTTCCCTGCCATTTGTCCATTCCTAACCGTCGCACCCTATAGAGGAGAAATTTAGTATGCATCACACCTTGTACATGGGGAAGGTGATATGCATCGCACCCTCTACATGGAGCTTTCAGTATGGTCCAGTTTTGACCATTTATGAGCAGTTTTCAGTGGAGAATTTCTGGGAGATGATGTAATCAATTGACCTTGTTCCTTTAGGCAGTGAAGCAAACCTTTTAGGGACTTAGAGCCCTCAGTTTATGGACATTTTTGATTGGGGTTTAAGTGCCCAAAAATGTCGATAACACTGAGGCACAAGTAGGACTGAGAACGATGCCTGCATTATGTTGTTTGATTTTCTAGATAGGAGGAAAAGACACTACGGATAATTGTCATCTCCTGCAAAGTATATGAATATGTCCTAGCAATTTTTTTCTAATTTCTATAGGTTGGCAGGCCATGATGAGTGCACCTGCAGAAGCTATGAAGTAATGATGGATAAGAATCTTTCCTATAGAGTGTAGACTGAAGTGTTAGCCCTCGACCCAAATGTAGCAATGACGCGCATTGGATTTCAGGGGCACGGACGAGGTCAAGGTCGAGGTTGAATGGGACCAAGAAAGGGTTGTAGACAACTAATTTGTTACAATTGCGGAAGGCTAGAGAACTATGCCTGCGATTGTACGAATCCAACGAGAACATTATGTTTATATTGTACTAATTTTGATCATGAGGTAGAGGACTTCCCTACACTGATAGTGAAGCTATGCAAGAAAGGGGTACTCTAGCCTCCCTCGACTCAGAATTTGCAAATGATGAGGTTTGAGCCACATGAAGAGGGCCCGAATGTAAACATAGTGCTCAAAAGCGGTATCACAACAGGACAGGACAAAGGTAAGCAACCTGAAGAAAGTGCTTGAATTTGCAAGGCTCCTACAAGGGAACTTGAATTTGATCTGGATCACGTAAAGGGGACATTCATGGAAGCTAAGAAGAGCTTTACGGAGACCTCCACTTCAGGTAGTAAGGATTAACTAGAGCTAGAGATGGATCCTTCAATGCTCACTACCTTTCTAGAGACATGTATGAAACTGCTACATGACAGCAAGGTTTTGAAAGGGCTACAAGAGCTTCTCACTAGCTACGTTGGGTCAAGAGAACCTCACGTAGTCTGAAAGCTTGGGAAACATACATCATGAACAGGAATGGAAATGAGATTGACTGCGCAAATCAGGGAGTATGAAATGGATCAAGTAATCCTAGATCTAGGATCGGATATTAATGTGATGCGAGAGAAAACATGGGAGCGTATGGGTAGGCCCGCATTAAAATGATCCCCTATTCAATTGTGAATGGTGAACCAGTAGAAGATCCTTGGGAATACTGCAGGGAAGAACAATAGACATCGAAGGTGGGAGCATGCTTGCAGATTTTGAGGTGATAGAAATTGTCAATGATAGAAATCCCTATCCACGCTATTGGGAATAGATTGGGCCACTGATATGAATAGAGAAATAAATATAAAGAAGTGCAAAATGATTTTTGAGAAAAATTCACTATGCATAGTGGTACCTTTAGACCCTGCGGAAGGAGTGCGCTACATAGAGTTAGTGCATGATGACGAGAGCAATGACGAGCTAGACTATATCTACAAGATAACTACCCTAGAACAATATTGGATGAATCCTACAACAGATGGCCAAATTTCATGGGTGTGAAAGCTCTTGCACATTAGATTCAGATGAGGAAACAGAACGATGGTAGAATTGGTTACATGAGGTAACCATGCTTAGTTGCAACATGATGGTAAGATCACTGCACTGCGTGACAATAGATCCAAAAAATTTGCCTGTGTATGATGGGTTGATAGTGGTGGATGAATTCTTGAACAAATTTGAAAGTGTAGTGCCAGAACAACAGCCGTTTGATGGTCTGAAATGGGCACTGCATGTGATGCTCGCAATGTGGTGGGGTACGCATCAGAGAAGTATTGAGAGTTGGCACAAATGTAGAAGGGGGATGCTTATAAGATTTGGAAAAGCTTAGCTACAGATGAGAGCCAGTTATGAGCAGTGAAACAACATGCACACCCACCTTTCCAGATGGGTACAAGCATATGGTACATAGCCCGTACGTACGCACATTGCTATCATGATAGGAAACATGTCCAACAAGTAGAATCAGGCAAGACAAATGCGTGAACGACGGAGCATGATAAAACCTACTGCATCAAAAATCAAACACGGGGAAGCCTTTGCAAGGTGTGCGAAGTACTGATTAGGGACCGCCATGTGAGATGCATTGACTGAGACCAATACGTACTAGCGGTTGTATGCGATTATAGGACCATGTGCAAAACTATGACCACGCAAGCGCTTCTGAAATTGATATATGAAGTAGGGGCTATATTTGTCGCGGATCATGTGAAAATGAGTCTGTGCATAACAGCACCTATAGATACGATTGTCTAGGCAAATTAGAACGACGAAATCACACAGGTGCATGAAATAGAACATATAAGACTTGATGAAGAAATCCGACGGGGAAAATTTGGACTTCGCATACTTGAAAAAGACTGCTTATGGCTAAGGGAGAATAGTGTTTTAATGGACACAGAGGTCAAGAAGCTAGAAAACAAAATAAATGAAGCATTTCTTGTCGAGAAACTAAGGATCGAAAGGCAAGGTACATAAAATCATACTAACAAATTGGAAAGCTATAGTCATCAATTGGTTAGTCTACTGCCATGGTTGAGACCATGTCTCACCAGACATAGTGACCAGGGCAGTACAGTGCAAATCGTAGAGTGTGTGATGTCGATCACTACAAGGAAGATGGGGATTATTCGTGAACCATGGTGGGGGACGAGATGAAGCCTCACACAGGTGGTGTGCCCACCTGGCTAGTCGTAGGAAGATAGTCTTAGTGCTCCAGGTAGTTAAATGGGAGTGCGAGACTATAAAATATTTTTCCTAGGGACTGTGCGATATAAGAGATATGCGCAAGAGCAGGACGTCGCATGGTTCATGACTGCGCATAGAGGGTTGTGTTGCCATGCAGGTCAGCTAGGAAGTGACTATTGGTGTCACTATTTGTGACAAGATGTCTGACTTGAGGCCAAATGAAGTGGACGATATTCATTTTAGGATAAAGTTATGGGCAAGATTTGGGAGAATCTATCGCCAAGGAAGTATTGATGGCCCAAAATGGGGGGGAACATTCGAATTTGAATTCAAAAGGAACTATAAAACTCAAAGGGCTAGCTAGCAGAGAACACTTGGTCATTTTAGCATTGAGCGGTTGAGAAGAGCATAGAGTATTGAGAGTTGAGTGATAATAGACCCCCTGAGTTCGCAGGAGACAAAATATTGTGTAGAGATGATGATGGCCACTAAGGATGGGTTGGAAATTAAGGAACGAACTGCTGGTGAGGCCGCGTAGACCCCCATAGTACAGGATGTTCCCGAAGGTGCTAAGGTTGTCACTAGTATGTTGAAGCCTAAGAAGGATAAGAAGGCAATGGGACTAGTACGCATGTCCTTGAGGAATTCATAGCACAACAAATTATCAATGGAAGAGAAAGGGGAGGCAGTCAGAATTGAAAAAAATGAGGAGGAGGAAGATTTGTAGGCCCTGATTTCTACCAAAAAAGATGAAGAAGACGTGGAGGAGGACATCCAACCGTCGTGCTCTGCAGTGAAACTACCTACGTATGTCCCTCCACAGAAAGGGAAAGCCAAAGTACCGAAGGATCTAGATGCAACAAAGAGTTCACTCCAAAACCCACTCCTCCTCGATGGACTTGTATTTGAGGACTTGCACCTGGGCCCTGTGCCCACCAAGAAATTTCAAGACTGGGATCTTGCAGAGAGTGAGAAGTTCTCGCACTTAGAGACAACCAAGTTGATGAAGCAGAATATGGAGGGGGCAATGATAGCATTAGATCCGCAAAAACAGTTGTGTGATGTGGAAAAGTTTGGGTTGTTGCACTTGTTATGGATTCCACATTTCCACCACGTGCCCATCACCATTTTCATCATCAGGAAGCTTCTTTGCCTGATGCATGATGGCTATCTATGGTTGGAGTAGCCTATTTCCATCACGACAGACCTCATCCACCAGATTTCTCGGCTTCCCTATAAGGGAAAGGACCCCACAATGATAATCAGAAAAAGTAGCGATCTGGCTCTTGCAGAGGCCATGACGGTAGAGTATAAGCTAGAGAAAAAGACGAGAGGCTACGTCATCTCTAGCATGAAGGGGGTGCACGTATCCACCTAACTCCTAGCCTGTAAAGTGATGAGAAAATTCCGCGTTGATGAGGTACCAGTGCCAGTGGTCGCATTGGCCAAACAATGCATAGAAGAGGTCCAGTTCAACTAGACCAAGTTACTCTGAAAAGAGTTTTTGTTAAACTGTCGTGAAGCCTAGGAGCATGGTAAGACCTTCCACTACATGTGGTTTCTCTTATCCAACTTGTTGGTTGGGGCAGAACTACTGGAGGATAGTCAGTTCCTGATCATTGATCGAGACTCACCAGAGGCCATGAAGTATGCTTCGATTTGGTTGGGCCACCAAGGACATGAAATGGATTCACGATATAAAAAATTTCTTGGTGCTCATGGAGGCAAGCATCTGAATATGGATCAACAGGAGGTTGCACCTGTCACCTATGGTGCATAATATTCTACAAAGTTTTGTAGACTTCAAGGCAAATATGCACAACATATACATCAGGGCACGGAAGGATCTGACAAAGTAGTGGATGAAGCTACCATTCATAGCCAGTGACGATGCGATCTTTATGACGTTGGAGACATGGCATCCCAAGTGGCGCACCACAGATTTGGCAGAACTAGAAAAAGAAGAAACACATAAAAAGAAGGATGATGCCAAGCTGCGCATCACCTAACTAGCTGTAAGAAGGGGGAATGAAAAGGTGGCCGCTGAGGTAAGAGTAGCCCATGAAGTGGCATAGGAAGTTGTGAAGCAAAAGAACGCCACAAAAGTAGCAATAGTAGTGCAGACAGTAGAGGCTACAATGGTATAGGTAGAGGAGTACCAAGTAACATTGTCATGATAGGAGGCAAAGGACATAGAAATAGCAGAGGGGAGCACAGACCCAGGGACCGCATCCACATAGGTCAAATGACCACACATTTCATAGAGATTAGGTCTAAGGAAGAAGGTCAAGGCCTCGAAGCTTGCCGCTAACCCCATCAACTTAACTGAAGGTGATCTCCATCACATTGGTGAGACGGTCCACGATGTCACCAACAAAGTGCTCCAAGAGTTTTTGATGGAGCACTAGAATGTGTTGGGGGCCCTCAGGGCACAACTATAGGAGTTATATGTGCAGGCCCCTCACGAAGGTACCCTATCTACCCACGTCGCAGCAGGTACTTCAGCAACAGAGAATATGTTGCGCACAAGGATGGCTAACACAATAGTGTTGCCAATGGCCAGAGGAAGCACTAGTATCATCAGATATGATGGACCAAATGACGGTTAGCATGATGAAAGGCCTTGGCCTTAATCTAGCTGGCCTTCCCTGGGAAACGCTCTATCAGCTACAGGATGGAATAATAAAAGAGCTGTGCACTAGGGAGAACCATGCGATCCAAGTTCTTAGTGAACAGAAGATCAATATGGAGCATCTCAACTTACAACGCGAAAAGTTGGTGTCGTGGAACCAAATGCTGGTGGAGATGGTAGATGATACTTGCCAACACATCCTAGAGATGGCTATCGTAGCAGATCTACTAGTGGAAGTACAAATCCACAGTTTGGCCAGTGGAGTCCATGCCGTGAGAGAAGAGACAACAAGGGTGCAACTAGAGCTGAATCTTCAGATCATCGAGCTACAATTGAAGGTACAACCTTCCACTCCCTCGAAGATCAAAGAACAACACATCAACACTATTACAGCAAAGTTGAAAGAGATTGGAGGTGTAGCACATGACTATACCAACATGTTAGAATAGGTGCATGAGGTCCTCATGATGTTACAAGAGGACCCCAACATCTAGTAGCTGGAGACAGAGCCACCCGAACTCTAGCAATAGTACGACAACATTAGGGGGACTGCGCCAATAATAGTCCTTACTCAACATCTTGCAAGAATGAAATAAGTCAAGGCACTAAAGAAGCAGGTGGACATGGTGCACCATAAGGAAGTAGTTCTCAAAGCACGCATCCAGCCATGGATTGATGAAGCCTTCACAATCACATCAGATATTGAAAGAAAGCTTGCACAGATTTAGGGGATGCATGCACAGATGTAGCGCAACACCCCAGAAATAGAAGGCTCAAAAGAGAGAATTCAATAGGTACAAAAAGCAGCAGCTGAGTGCGCTACAGAAATCAAGACCTTTCGGGACCAGCTGGAGGGACTCTGCACCAAGATTTCCGCACTGACAGAGTGACTCGAGGGCGAGTCATGATGTTTGTGTTGGGGGCTATTGGGAATGGAAGACCCCCACGACATGGTTTGGGGCTCAAAGCCCATGTTTGAGTAATATTATTGTAGTAATTCCACGAATTGCGAGTGCAGAACACGAATTGTATGTTAGAGTCATAGGGTTGTCCGCTCTAAATTTTGAATGTAGTGTCAGCCTACACATAGTCCGTGGACCATGGGATTATATAAATAGAGCGAGGCTCTAAGTTGTAAAGTAGTTAGGTAATCAACAGATGGAGTCAAAACAATAGCAAGGATAGAGAAAGAGTCTAGTATCTTCGGTCATAGTAGTAGGAAGAGCATCTGCAGCTGAGTGTGCAGAGGCCTTGCAGACCCCTACAGTTGAGTGCGCAGGGTGGAGTTGAGTCTTTAACCAAGGAAGAAGAATAATAAAGAGAAGTTTATTTGAATTCTATGTATCTTTTCTTATGTGATTACATGTTTGATATCAATTGCAATTATACTGTTTATTTACTGCACGCTATTGTATGAATGGTGGATATTGGTAATTATAAATGAAAGCATACAGATAAGCTAAGTTAATCAATTTATATCGAGTGACTAGTAAGGATTTGGGTAATAACACTATTCGGTCCCCGAGTAGGGTTGTGCGAAGGCAGCATCACCAGCTTCAAAGTACTGATAAGTGCGTGTAGGGACGTGTGCGCAAGGTCAAACCGCAAATCACCTGGAATCCATCAAACATCCCTAAGGTGTGGAAATTTTGTTCTAGCACCCTCCCATACTACTTTGGTTGAGACCTCAGTTTTCGCTCTATAGAATATTGCCGAAAGGGCTAGTAGTACCAGGATTTGTTTGGCTAAATCATCTTTGAACCTAGGTCTAGCCCCAACAAGCCAATAATCTACAATGACAGGATGCTTATGTTTTATAATGGAAAGTAATGTTTGAGGTACTATCCATTGATAGGCAACTATAAAGATTCACCATCAAGATTCTCCAGGAAGAATGTATTACTTGCCCTTGTTTCTATAATTCTGAATGGGCCATACCATAGAGGATCAAACTTCCCATGTTTACCCTTATCTTCCCTTCTAGTATCCCACCTTAATACTAGGTCTCCAACTTTAAAATCAATTTCTCTGGCTTTTCTGTCAAAAATACTCTTCATATTTGATTGATACATAATCAAATTGTCTCTTACCTTATCCATGTTTTCACTCATCTCCATTACCTTATGCATCCTTCTTATCATAGTATTGGGTTCTTCTTTCCCCCCTGAATCATTGTAAACACAGGATTCACGAGCTGACTTTGGAACAGAGCTTGAGTCCCATACACTAACTCAAAAGGTGATTTTCCCATAGACCTTCATATAGTCACTCTAAAATCCCATAGAGAAAAATTTAATTTAGAATCCCAGTCTTTCTAATTCTCTGCAATAGTTTTCTTAAGGATCTTCATCAAATTTTTGTTAGTGGATTCAGCGAATCCATTTCCCTATGGATGATAAGCTATTGAATGAGAGAAAATAAAATTATATGTTGGGCATGGAATCCCCCCACAGCATGTTTTGGGCTCAAAGCCCAAGTTTTGAGTTGATATTGTTGTAAAACTCCACGAATTCCAAGCGTGAAATATATTTTAGAGTCATAGAGTTGTCCACCCTATTTTGGAAGGTAAGGTTGACCTATCCATGGTCCGCAGACCATGAGATTGTATAAATAGAGCAAGGCTCTAAGTTGTAAGAGATAGATAATAGAAGAGAAGAATGAAAAGTCTAAGTGATTGAGTCACAATGCAAAGTGTGTCTTTGGTTCGTAGAGTAGGAGAAGGTTTTGTAACTGAGTGCGGAGAGGCCTAGTAGAGTCCGCAGCTGAGTGTGCGGACCCCTGCAGCTAAGTGCATAGGGTGGAGTCAAGTCTATAATTGGAGAAGAGATTAATAAAGAAATGTTCTGTTACCAATTCTGTGTATCTGCTCTGAGTTATTATATGTTTGATATCATTTGTGAATACATTGTTTCTTTACTGTGCTCATTTGTATGAATGGTGAATATTGTTAAGTATAACTAAAATCATACAAATAAGCTAAGTTAATCAACTAATATCGGATTACTAGTAAGGACTTGGGTAATAAAATTGTTCGGCCCTCGAGTAAGGCTACACAAAGGCAACATCTTAGGCTGTGAGGAATGGGTAAGTGAACATAGCAATGGGCATGCAGGTCTGAACCATAGAGCACTTGAAACCATCAGACATCTCGAGGGGGAAGAAACCTAGTTATAGCACCCTACCATACTACATCGGGTGAGACCTTAGTCTGCGCTCCGCGGACTGTTGTAGAAAGGGCCAATTGTACCGAGATTTGTTTGGCTAAATCACCTCTGAAGCTGGGTCAGGCCCGAACAAGCCAACAAATGGTTCCATTGCTGGGACCAAGATCTGCATGAGGGATGTCTAATGTCGTGTCACCAGAATCTATGAAGAAAGAAATTGAAGGGTGGTTGGACATAAAGATTCACGAGTTTGCGGCATAAGAAAATAGGAATCCACGAGTATCAAAGGAATAGTGGTTAGAGCACTACTTATATATGGATATCCGTGAAATTTTCTTTGCATCTTTCCCCTCTGAGTTGTATGAGTGGATCGAAAAACAAGCGGACAGTCAGGGAAGGTGTAGGCTCGACAAACCGATTGTGTGGACTCCAGAATTGGTGCGCAGACTAGAAGCATCGGAAGATAATATCACGTGCGCTGTGGACCATTGGCTTGATCAAATTATAGGAGGGTTTATCACCAAATTCGTCGTAGACATGTCATTCAGCTATAGCGAGGTGGAATGATGCTTCCTTAAAGGACCATGATGTAAGTACATTAAATATTTGAACACCTGGATTAAAATGCTATTGCATGAAAAGAGGGTTATGTGAATAAATTGATGTTTGGGGCTACGCAGAGTGGGAGGAACTATAGAAACAAAGGTAGTGCAGATATAGAGAATAGCCCCTTGATTTCAGCTCAGTGAGAAAGCGAGGAAGAGCTCGTGAATGTTTCACCAAGAAGTGTGGTCAGTCTGATAAGGTAGAAAATTTTGCGCATACCAGCTCCACCTACACCACCACCGATATCGTCATCTTCACCCCCATCTCCAACCACACCACCTCCACCACCAAAATAGTTCAATATGGAGAGCACAATAAAATTACTAGTGTTCAAAGGAGTAGGGAACGAAGATCCGACCAATTTAGGTTTGTACTAAAAGTGGTATGGGATGCACAAGGAATCATGGATGACAATATAAAGAAGGCAATGCTTGTAAGCGCGTTGCAGGATCTTGCACTAACATGGTACACTAAGCATTCTAATGACCATCCAAACGCGGGTATCACAGATATCCAGGTTGCGTTGAACAAGGAATTTAGTAGGCCAAAAGCGGAGACAGTCAATTATCGGGTTTAAGGAAATCGCGATGCTTCTAGGAAAGACCCTCTGGGAGCTAGATCAGAAACTGAAGTGTATGATTCGTAAAGACAAAATGACCTTGACATATGGACAACACCATGCATGGTTTGTAGTTTCATTAACAATGCATCTAAGGATTGTGTTGTCATGACAAAAGTTATCCACCTACGCTGAAGCTTTGGAGATTGCAATGGGACTACACAAGACCCGAATACAAGATCTTGGCCTGGGAGTCCAACAAATCCATGTGCAACTAAAAAATTTGTGTCTGGAAATGGAGAGTTTGAAACAGGATAGGAAAACTCAGCCCAAAGCGCGTGAGGAGGTATGGTGCATAAAGTGCAAGGGACAGGGATACAACAAGGACCATTGTCTAGTTTTCGCGCACTACTTGGCGGGAGGAAGGTCGATGCCATTAAGACCAGAAGCACAAGAAGGACCAATCATGGCATTTACATTATCGTGCACGATTTTTTATATAGGAGGAAAACATGCTACAGATAATTATCATCTATTATAGATGTATATGTAGATGTCTGAGCAGTTGTTATGTAATTTTTGTATATCAGTAGGCCATGACGAATGTACATGTAGAAGTTATGAACTAATGATGGATCTGACTCTTCCCTACTGAGTTAAGACTGAAACAAGACCCCTCGATAAAAATGCCAGAATGTCGCGGACTGGATTCCAGGGGCGTGGGAGAGGTCGAGGTGGAATGGGACCAGGAAGGGGTCGCAGATAGCTGATTTGTTACAATTGCGAAGGGCCAGGGCATTATGCCCACGATTTTACAAATACAACGAGGGCATCATGTTTATATTATACCCAGTTTGATCATGAGATGGAGGACTGCCCCACACTGATAGCAAGGTTTCACGATAAAGGAATACTCCAACCTCCACTAGCTCAGAACCTACAAATGATGAGGTTTGAGCCGCGCTAAGAGGACCCAAACGTAAACATCATGCTCCGAGGAAGTATCACAATAGGAGAGGACAAGGGTAAGAAACCTGATGAAAGTGCATGGGTTTGCAAGGCTCCAACAAAGGAACTTGAATTTGATTTGGAGCGTGTGAATGAGACATTCATGGAAGCTAAGAAGAGCTTCATGGAGGCCTCCACTTCAGGTAGTAAGGATCAACTAGAACTGGAGATGGATCCTTCAATGCTAACCACATTTCTAGAGACATGCATGAAGCTATTGCATGGCAACAAATTAGTGAAAGGACTGCAAGAACTCATCACTAGATGTGCTGGATCAGGGGAACCATGTGTAGTCTGGAAGCTTTAAATAACACAACGTGAACATGAAGGGAGATGAGATTGATTACGCAAATCATGGAGTATGAAATGGATCAAGTAATTCTATATCTAAGATCGGTCGTGAATGTACTACCAAAGTAGACATACGAATGCATGGGCAGGCCTGCGTTGCAGTGGTCCCTTATTCAATTACAAATGGTGAACTAGCAGAAGATCCTACCGATGGGAAGATTGTAGGGAGTAATGGTGGATATTGAAGGTGCAAGAACATTTGTAGATTTCAAAGTGATAGAGATTGTCAATGACATCAATCCATATCCTATGCTACTAAGAATAGATTGGAGCACTGGCATGAACAAAGTGATAAATATAAAGAAGCACAAAATTATTTTTGAGAAAAAGTCATTGCATGTAGTGGTACCCTTAGACCCTGCAAAAGGATCATGCTACACGGAGCGAATGCGTGATGATGAGAGCGAAAAAGATCTAGATTGTATCTACAAGATAACCACTTGAGAACAGGATTGGATAAATCCTACAATGGATGGTAGGATTTTGTGGGAGCGCAAAAGCTCTTGCACATCAAAGTCAGATGAGGAAATAGAACGATGGAAAAACTAGTTACACGAGGTAACCACACTCAATTGCAACATGATGGTCAGATCACCGCACTGTGTGACAATAGAGGTAAGGGATCTTCCTATGTATGATGGGTTGATAGTGGTGGATGAATTCCTGAACAAATTTGGAGGAGAAGTTGTAGAACAACATCATTTTAATGCTCTGAAATTGGCATTGTGCACTATGCCTGCAAGGTGGTGGGGTGCGCATCAAAGTAGTTTTGAAAACTGATGCAAATGCATAATAGTGATGCTTATATAGTTTGGAAAGCCTCAGCTATGGATGAAATCCATATATGATGGACGAAACAACTTGCGTGACCACCTCTCAAGATGGGTATAAGCATATGGTATGCGGCCTACGCGAACGCACACCATCTGCATGATAAAAAACATGAACAACAAGTAGGAGAAGGCACAATGAGGATGTGAACGAAGAAGGATGATATGACCAAGCATGCCAAATATTATATATGGGGAATCCTTTGACAAGCTATGGAAAGTGTTGAACAAGGTCCACTAGGTGAGAGGCACTCATTGGGACCTGCGCATACCAGTCGATCTATGTGTAGGTTTTAACCCCGTACATAAATTACCTGCATACGAATTCTAAATCACACGAAAAATAAAAATGTGATAGCATAACACATAAAACACATATACACAGAGATTTCCCACTGGATCTCAAAACCGAGACTACCAGCTTGATTTTTCATTATATTCCTTTCAATGTTATAATACATATTTATACATGCCGAAGCATCTAATACCATGGAACAAAAA